>JABGLZ010000353.1:0-25097 GCA_014705045.1 Colletotrichum theobromicola | reverse complement strand
CCCCCCCCTCTCCCCGACTCTGCTTGATTTCATCCTCACTTCCCACTACTGAGTCTGAGAATTTCCCCGAAACAGCAGGTGGTCATCTTCTTTCCGTTCGGTGCTCTTTGCCCTCTCCATCGTCACAAATCTCTCAACTTTTCCAAGGTACTCGATCGCCCAACAAGCACACCTAGTCCCGCTTTGCGATATCATCGACTCGCCACCTAATTCATCGTGGTCCGCTGACCCATCGGCATCCCAGCATGTCTGAGAAATTCAAGTCCAGCATCGGACTGGAAGTCGTCCGTTACCATCCGGCGCAGCGTCTGAACCTCTACTCCTACAAACCGGTCGACCCTCACGGCGTCAAAGGTTACATCCCAAACCCCCTCCCAGACGACCTCACCCCTGGCTGGGTCCGAGGCTTTGACCCGACCAACTTGCCGCCAACCCCCGACGTCGTTCTCGAGATCGTCAGGCCGCTATCAGCCGGCACGGAGAAAAGGGCTCAGATAACCGTCTGCAAGATACTCCAACATCTCGGCAGCCACGACCCCAGCGTCCACGCCCCTCGTGATGGCGGCATCTGGCCGGACCTGATCGTCTGCAAGTCCTTTGATGCCGTATATTTCCCCTCTGTTTTCGGTTGCAGCGCAGACAAGATGGCCGAGAAAAGCCTCAGTCGGGAGAATGGCGCCTATCGATGGCTGTACTCCAAGGACTTCACCGGTTTTCCGCACATCACGCCCGAGTTCTACGGGTCCTATGTGGCAGTGTTTGACCTCGGCCTCGACGAACACAGCCAGAGGGTGTACAGATGCGCTTCAGTCATCCTCATGGAGTACATCGATGGTCTGTCCGTCGAATCACTGTGTCGACGCCATCCCGAGACCGAGGATTTGATCCCCCTCAACGCGATTCAGGTCTTCCACCAGAATGCAAACGGCCGTCCCGTCTCGCTCTCGCTGCACAAAGAGACCAGGCAGGAAGTTTTGAGGCAATTCATCGAAGAGGGAATCCACTGGCTACACCAGGGGATGGAGTTTGGCGGTCTCGAACCTAGACAGGCCCTCATCACTATGCGCCACGGCCAATACGACCTGGTCGAGCCGCGCGTCGTGATTTTGGACTACACCGGGACCCACGTCTGGTGCTTCACAAAGACCGGCAAGACTGACCCGAAGCACCGCATCACCGATAATCAAAAGTCTCCCCGTCCAATGCATCCTTCCGATCTCTTCAATGTAGATTGGTTCGACCGCTGGCTTGGATGGTGGCCGTCGTCGTTCTGTTACCAGACCGAAAGCGAAGACGAAGAGAAGGAGATCGAGTATGCGAGGGACTCTAATGGTGACCTAGTCAAAGACGAAACTGGGCGTTATCTGCTGAGGAACGAGGTCGAGTTTGAAGTCTGGATGTTGAAGGTATGGGGTCCCCGCGAGGAAGGGAAGTATTCCGTGGCGGAGACACTAGACCGAATTTTGAGTGATGAAGAGGAGAAGGAAAGACAAAAGTTCCTTGCCACAGAGTCGGAAGCCGCAGCGGAAACGGATGCTTTGATGCTGGCGCTGGGCCTGAGAAAGCCCAAATCTGACGTTGGCGCAGAGAACGAGACGAGCGCAGAAGTCGACTAGATCGGCCAGCCAGTTGATAAGACCGGTCAAGCAGCTCTAGAAGCGCCCGGAGTTGATCAGCCGGAAAAACTCCCCAGCCCCTGGGACGGTGAAGATGGCCAGAAACGCGGGGAAGCTTAGGGAATTTCCCACGAAGGTTACGACGATCTGTCCGCACGGGAGGGCGCCAAGCATTAATTGGCACTTGAGGTCAAGTCTTCTGAGCCATCAAATGACGATCCGGATGCAGGGACTGAGCTACGAAAGATTGCTGTCCCGTCGAAAGGGCCATTGCTGTTGCTCGGGCCATGACGGACGACCAGGTTGGCGGTGAGTGGGTACAAATTCCAAGAAGATTGAATATCAAGACTGACGCGATTCAGATTCTAATAAGAAGCTCTGGGAATCTCAAACCTCTCCGAAATCGCAAGCCTGTCCTATATCCAGAAGCCTCAGGCGCGTCAAGAGCTTCTCGTGCCCGGTCGGGCTGACGGAGTCATCGCGGCCTGTTGAGTTCCTCCCGCTGAGTTCAATGCCCTCGCCCCCAGACTTGGACCAGTCAGAAGATGCAACAGAGACGGGAAAGGCCGGAGCCGATGACGATGTGGACTGAGGTTGCCCGTTCATTGCGACGCTTTCGTCGTTCAAATGTGCCTCCATGGTGAGAGAAGCTCAGGATTCGCGTGTTAGTCCGGAGCGGAGTGATGGAGTTACAGTTGAAGTTCTCAGCAAAGCTCGGATGCGAAAACGATGTGAAGGATCTCTTCGCGGACTGGTCGACCTTTGCAAGCCATTTGCGGATGGGCTAGCTACCCAACGCTGGGTAACGTGAGGTTATTCGGAGGGCAGGAGGGCTTCTAAGGGCAAGTTAGAGGCAAGAAAGCAGGAAGGCAGGCAGGAGAGCTACGCTTTGGTAGTTTCGCTGAGAGCTCAGCGTCCATGGTCTCGTTCTGAGAGTATTTGTAGTTGTATCGGTATTCACAGACAGTGAAGTTGTCCTCTTGATTCATCATTGCTGGCCGTAACTTCCAATGAGCTTTTGTGGATACTTGGTGATCTGCAGGTTGTCCATTGCCAAAGTATTGGCATCGAAACAGTCGTGCTGGAAGCCTGGTCCCTGTGAAGAACGAGACAGCAGGAGCTTCTCTGTGGTTGTGTACGTATCTCGTCGTCGGCCGACCTCTTCCCATCCAATGTTCATGCAATTTCCAGCTCCGGGCCGAGGGTACAGCAGCTTGCAGCCCATGACAACGGTGGCCTTGCTTGGCTGTGCGGTGCTAGAGAAAGAGGAAGAGGCGGCCGGCGCGCATTTAGAGTTTTCTCATGTTGTGACGTGCGTGGGACGGAAGGGGGTTCATGCACGGCCATATTGGATTGTTTTCAGTTTCAACATTGATTTTTTTTTAAACCGCTTGCGAGTGCTGGTTGCTGGGGAAAGTGTTGTTTGCATGCTAATGGGGGTTGTCTAGCATGGCCGACAGGTATTGCATCGGGATTTTGAAGTTGTCATGAGAAGAGCGGGTTTTGAGAAACGTGGTCGACGATGTACACACGAGAGTCGTTTGAATCAAGGATGGCCGGCTTGAGAACGGGGGTTTCAGCGGTGGGGGATGACGTCGTTTGGCGGCGCCGTTTGCCGGTGTGACAGGCGGCTCCTGGTATATTTGGCCGTGATATAGGTAAATTGGCGGTACTGCGTTATGTCACTGCAGATATCACGGGTTTAGTGGTGAAGACAAGGACAACGACGATGACAATAAGGACGACGACGTTGAAGGATGATTGAGGCTGAAAATGGGATCTCCACACGCTACTGCGCATTGGCGAGACAGCCCGGCTGCCCGTTGAAAGAAGGATAGACTTGGGCATTCTTTGGGAGGGGGAGGGGGTTTCGGCTATCGAGAGAGACGCGCGAGATGCAGCAAAGCGGGAGACCGCTAGACCGAGAGCGGTGTGAGCTGGGCGGTTGTGAGCTCTGCTGGAAATGCGGATTCTGGCGAATGAGGAAAAGGCGTGGGCGGCTGCTTGCATTTTTGCGGTGCATTTCATTCTGCGAGATGCGTTTCCCCCGCTTGTCTTAGCCCAGGCACGATTGATTGATGGGCGAGGTGGTTGGGGTTTTTAGTGCCGCTGTACGAATAAGGGTCTCGTAGGAGGGACTTTGAATTGAAAGAGTTTTTCTTCCTCCCCCCTCACTATCCCGCGTCAAGAATCAAGTTGTCAATCCGAACCTGCTCTCTTTTTCTTGAGATGGGGTCGGCCCCTATCTGAAGGTCCAGGCTCTTCTTGACGAGTCAACTTCCTGACCATATCTAATCGACGGAGCAAGACTTGGAAAAGAACAACTGTCAACTTTTCTAGCTTGAGGTGGAAACTCTTCCGGCCAGGAGGTCTTTTGCCCCCCAAATGCCTAAAGTCTCTTTTTGGATGCGGAATTAAATGAAGGCTCATGGGTTGCGCAAAGTGAGTGCGGATTCGGGCTTTGATGAGTTGCTCGTGTTAGTGTGCGGCAAGGAGCGTTTGGTGGGACGCGCCTGAGCCGACCCCATGCAAGGCGAAATAAACCAGACGGGGTCCCGCCCCGGGTCGCAGAGAGAGCACTGCGGTAGGGTCTGGCCCGATGGGATGAGAATATCCGTACCGTGTCTTCCGTCTTGTGTTGGTGTCCCGGTGTGTTGGGCTAAAAGTTGAGGCTGGTCTAGAGGTGGTCCAATTGAGTTGGAGAGATTGAAGAAAGATAGAGAGCTGAGGCGCCGATGTGGCTGTCCACCACCGAGAGAGGCGCGGCCGAAGCCGAGTTTCAATGTTCAATGAGAAAGAGTCGCAGCGACCGGGGTTGGGGGAATGGACGGGCCAGGCGCAGCAGGTGGCTTGAGAAGGATGATGGGGCTTCTTCAGGATCCATTGAGGTGGTGGTGACACTGAGTTCCCGTCGCCTTTCGATTCTGCGCTACCGTAGAATTGATTGTGCGAATGGCTACAGAGAGAGAATCCAGTACTATGTAATTAGAGAATATGGAAGGCAGTAAGTTAGTAAGGTAAGTAGACATTGGCGATCAGGAAGGAGCTGCACGTCTTGTCACACTCCCTTCATTGGCCAGGACATCTGCACGGCACACACCCGCCCCGCTAAAGCTGCACCAGGCAGTGGAATTGAGACGATACTTGATACTTGATGCACACCACACTCGATAATAGGTCCAATGTTGACGATACGGATATGCTCTCACTCTCACTCTGCTGAGGTGCAGTGCCGTGCTTTGGTTGCCTTACCTAAGGTAGGTAGGTACCTTAGCAACTCAGGTACTGCTAGGTAGCCTGTTGGACGCAAGTCCCAACCTCCCAGTCGAGAAGGGGAGACGGGCAGACGAGACCAAACCACACCACACCACACCACACCATCTTGGCCCCGATCGCTTTAAGCGCGCTACTGCTGTCTCTCGTCTGCGGAACCCGTCCACGCCGTCTCACCTCGCTCTCAGAGACAAGAAACAGAGACAGGACACAGACAAGGCGACCCGACCGACAGGCTGCAGACCTTACCGTACATACCTAGGTGCCTTCCAGCGCATACCACTCACTTTACTGGCTGCCCACCCCTCCTCCTCCTGCCCTTCCCCTCCAAAAAGTCTCCATCCCGTCGCTGGTTCACGTCTTTGCTCCAAACACACAACCAGATCACCAACTACACACACATACATAACATAATTACCCCCGCGACGACGCCCGACCAAGAACAAGCGACCGCAAACGACACAGCCGACAAGGACGAGTCGATCGAACCCCGACCGACATGACCACGGTCTGAGGCCCACCGCCGCCGCCCACTGCAGCAGCCCACACCACCCCTGCCATGTGCCGCGTACCCATCCCATCCCAACCCATCCATCAAGACCTTACCACGACGGGACTGGCCCTGCCAACGGCAACGCTATCTGCTGCTGGTAACCCGAACTGGCACCACGACATTGGCACTGTACCGACCTGGGCATACCATGAGTAGTGGTAGCTCGCGCCAGCGCTCTGCGACCAGATCTGATACCCACGACCGAAATTCGAGTCCCTTTCCCAGCGTCCCACGATCCAGAGACGAGATTCACAACCTCGACGGCCTCGTCTTCACGAACCTGCCCGCGAACTACCAACCCTCCACCCCAAAACTCCCCCCGCCCTCCCTGCATACGAAGGCCTCCAACTCCAGCTTCCTCTCCCCCGGCGGTGCTCGCCCAAGAGCCGCCACCGCGAGCTCAATTCCCTTGAGCCTCCCGACCACTCCTCTCTTCCTCGGCCCCGACGCCGCGAGGCCAGCTACCCGAGCTGGCCCGCCTCCGAAACCACAAGCCATGTATCAAAACAACCAACGACATGTCTCCGCCGCCGACTCCTCCAGGCCCTTCCAGGTCCCTCCGCCGCCGCCGCCCATGTCACCACCCGTCCAGGGCCAGATGAGCAACATGATGTCCATACCTCCTCCCCCGCCGCGCTTCCCCTCTGCTCCTGGTGCCACGGGCGGCGGCGGCGGCATGATGCTCCCGCCGCCTCCAGGTCCGCCCCCGGGGAGTGCCATGGCAGGACAGGCGCCGTGGCACGGCGCCTTTGGACGAATGTACGACGGCCGCAACGGCTTCAACGTGCCCCCTCCCCCGCCGGGACAACATCAAGCCTACAATCCGAAGTTGCACGCCCAGGTCGCGACCGGCACGACACTATCGATCCCGCCCCCGCCTCCCCCGAACGACCACGGCACCGGCATGTCTGCGACCTACATACCGCAAGGCGATACGTATGGTGAAGGTGTTGGAATACCTGGTCTGGGCGGCTTCGACGAGACATCCACCTTCTCTGCAACGTCGCAAAGCTCGTGGCCCACGAATAGCCAGACCAGCGCCGACACAACCATGACAACACCCCAGGACGACATTACCGGGCGAGACAGGATGTACGCCCAGGCTATGCACACTCGAGGGCTGTCGCAACAGTCTAACGCCACCACTTGGAGTATTCACCCGGATCTGGCTGCGCAGTGGCCGTTGGATAAGGTGCTTTTGTTTCTCGCGTCCAACCAATTCTCCAAGGACTGGCAGGAGACGTTCAAGGGCCTCAACATTCACGGAACCCACTTCCTCGAGCTCGGAAGCGGTTTAGGAGGACGAGGAAACTTTGGTATGATGCACCAACAGGTGTATCCGAGACTGGCAGTGGAATGCACAAACAGCGGGACGGGATGGGACCAGCCACGAGAGCGAGAGGAAGGAAAGAGAATGCGACGGCTCATTCGCAACATCGTCAAGGGTCTGCCGGCTGATCCATCAAAAGTATCTTCGCACGGGAGGAAGGAGTCTGTGAACCACGGCAACAACCTGCCCAGCGCAGGGACCGATGGCGCAGACTCTCCCAACGTGAGTATGATCGTTCGTCCGAGTGAACTCTCGAAGACTGATGACCGGCAGACGCCGATCAAGGCTCCTGGTCCTGGTTTTGGCGGACGGCGGTTCTCGCAGACCAGGTCTACTACCATGCCTACGCTCAACAGCACAATGAGCTCAGACTCTAACCACAGGAATATCCTGAAGCAAATCGACATCGACGGCAGTCGGCGTCACAGCCCGAACGCCAGCGAGCCTGGCGACAGCTTCCGCCCGCCGCCTCTACGGACCGACAGCCCCAATGGGAGTCCAAACCCGCAGAGCGCTTCACTTTTCCCCTCGTCGGCGGGTAATCTATCGGCCTCGCCTCACTCAGCCAAATTCGGCCACCGGTCGCGAAACAGTACCGACTCTCTGTCTTCCAACGCTGCCATCTATGGTTCTGGAATTCCACCCGAGGCTAGTCAGATGTTGCGTAGCGGTATGAACATTGCGGACATGATCCAGGCCACCCGCAGTAATGCGGAGAGTCGGCGATTAGGTCAAGACGGCGGGCGTCCATCGCCTCAGGAGTCTAATGGTGATCGCTCGGCTGGTACCGAACCGCCATCATCTGCGAAAGACGGAAAGAGCTTTCTCAGCTTCTTGTCTAGGAAGAAGAAGCAGAAGGAAGACGGTGCTTTCCCAAGCCCCGACGATGTGGAGTCACCAACCTCACCAGCACTCAACTTCAAGTCCCACTCATTTGGCTCTCGGTTCGGCAACAACAGTGAGACATCGTTGGCTCTCCTGCATGAGAAGGACGAGTCGAGACGCTCTGGCCCTGGCAGAACTTACGTGTTGGCCACCATGGATGGTTACAACTACCGCATGTGCGACATTACGGAAGCCGACTCGGCAACAGATCTTCGACAGATGGTCTGCAGTAGCCTTGGTTTGATGGATGCTTTGAATTCTCAAATATACTTGACCGAGCTTGGCAAATTTGACCACGACCAGCCGCTCGACGATCAGAAGTTGACGACGCAACGCAAGGTCAGAGCTGATGCTACAGGGTCTTTGAAATTCTTCATCCGCCCGTCCGGTTACCTGGCCCAAGGCTCGGGACAGGCTAATGGCGCCCCAGCACATACATCCCTGGACGAGGAGGCGTACAACCGTTTGAACGGCTTGTCGAGGACGAGATCCAGCTCGTCACCGCCGACATCAAGGCAGAACACGTTGACCGGTGAGAGAGTTGATGACAAGATGCTCGCACAGGAAGCAAGTGAATACCGTGCCGAAATGGAACGCAAGCAGCGCGAATACCTCGAGAAGAGAAGACAAGCAGCCATGAAGGACGGCAGAAACGCGCCGGAAGGTGTGTCCACCCCGTACGGCATCCACGGCCGCACAGTCGACTTTGACCAGCCCCGGCAATCGCCTTATGAGGACAAGAAGCCGGAAGTACTGTTCCCTGTACGAAAGCCACCTGCGCCCCCAAGCGACCCGTCTGCCACTCTTCTCAAGGCAAACTCTTTGAGCAGAAAGACTGGACACGCTATGCGATCATCCGACGGCAGCATTTCGTCGGCGCCGCGACGACCATCCACCTTGTTTGAGGACATGGAGCTTCCTGGACAATACCATGACAAGAAGAAGAAGACCAACAGCCAGCCGGTTGGTGGCATCGGCGCAGCCCTCGTGGGCATGGGCAGAGGCCTTGGAGCGGTCGGCCATTCGAACAACCGCAGGTCCAAGTCGCCCAAGCGAGTATCGTCGCACTCTAACATGAGCGGCGATTACTCAGATCGAGGTAAGGGAGCAATGTCGTCGGTTGACTTTGGCAAGTCCTGCTCGGATCAAGGTAGTCCTCACACGGCGTCAGGCTCACCTGGCTCTCTCACGTGGAGCCGTGGAAATCTGCCCTTCGTCGTGCCTGACTATTCTCCCGGCGGGACTCCGTTGTCAAGGAAGAGATCTCAAAATGGTACGGTCGCTAAAATCAGGTCAACAGCACACCGGGTACATTCGCGTGAAATAAGCCCCAGTTCCCTCAACCCGCCCCAGATTCCCCCGACTGAGCAACCCCCGCCCCCTCGCCGCAAATCACATGGACCAGACTTTGACTTCCTCGATACGGAAGTCAGCTTTGACAAGCCTCCTGCACAGCGTGATGATGACTCTGGTGACGATTCTGACGATGGCTTGTTCGCCGTTCCTCTGACCAGCCAGCAAAAGAAGCCAACCAAGATTACGCGCATCTTCGATGGCGATGATTCGCCAGATGAAGCCAACGACAAGAGACCAACCTTAACGGTGAACACGGCCAAGTCGAAGAAGAAGGTTTCTGTGTCATTCAACTCACCCAAGTCGTTCGGCGGCTCGAGTAAAGAGGGTGAAGAAGACGAGGCTCTCATGAGTGCTCGCAGCGGGAAGAGCTCACGCAGGACACCTAACACACCCGGTTCGGAGGGATGGGAATCGGAAGACAGCAAGCTGAGCCGAAGAAAGTCGTTTGTGGAGAAGGACGTCTGGGCCAACCGTCCCACCACCGATGCCCTTATCAACAACCTTGACGACTTCTTCCCGAACTTGGATCTCGACCAGCCGGTGCTCGAAGAAGGAGGAGGTGATGCCTCGCCTCCATCTCCGATTGCCGAGTCAGAGGAAAAGGAAGCTGCCCCTGGACCCTCGGCACTGCCGCAATCTCCTCCGCCAAGTTTGCGCGTGGCTATGGGTCAGGCAAACCGGTCGTTCTACAATGAGAGCGATACACTAGGCTCGGATGAGTCTACTCTCAAGGCACTTGAGCGTCCAGCTTCCGTGGCTTCGGTCGCTCAACGCAGCGTGAGACGTTCCGGAGGTCTCGGCCGTATGAAGTCCATCCGTGAAGTTGCTCGTGGTGCTCACGAGGCCAACAAGCGGTTCACAACTACAACGACGCAACAGGGTCAGAACGGCCAGAACACATCTGCACTGATGAGGAGGAAGAGCACAAAGATGTTCAACGCCAACATTGTGCAGATCCGGCCCGACCAACGAGGTAGCATGGTCATGCCGCAGATCCCTCAGGACACATTACCCAAGCGCCAGACCACGTTCCGTTGGTTCAAGGGTCAGCTTATCGGCAAGGGCACCTACGGTCGCGTCTACCTCGGTATGAATGCTACGACCGGAGAGTTCTTGGCTGTCAAGGAGGTTGAGGTCAATCCGAAGGCGGCGCAGGGCGACAAGGCAAAGATGCGGGAACTGGTGGCTGCCCTCGACCAGGAAATTGAGACTATGCAGCATCTCGACCACGTCAACATCGTCCAGTACCTTGGTTGTGAGCGCAAGGAGACATCTATCAGCATCTTCCTTGAGTATATCTCCGGTGGCAGTATCGGATCCTGCCTACGAAAGCACGGCAAGTTTGAGGAATCGGTTGTCTCCTCGCTCACCAGACAGATGCTGTCTGGTCTTGCGTATCTCCACAGAGAGGGTATATTGCATCGTGATCTCAAGGCCGATAACATTTTGCTGGATCTCGACGGCACGTGCAAGATCTCTGACTTCGGTATCTCGAAGAAGACGGACAACATCTACGGCAACGACAAGTCCAACTCGATGCAGGGATCCGTGTTCTGGATGGCGCCTGAGGTCATTCGTTCCGAGGGCAAGGGATACAGCGCCAAGGTCGATATCTGGAGTTTGGGATGCGTCGTGCTGGAGATGTTTGCCGGTCGACGCCCTTGGTCCAAAGAAGAAGCCGTGGGCGCCATCTACAAGATTGCAAACGGAGAGACGCCGCCTATCCCGGATGAGGTCCGTGAAACAATCAGTCCGCTGGCAATCGCCTTCATGCTGGACTGTTTCACTGTGTAAGTACTCTGCGACTTCTTGTCAGTATGTATACCAGACTAACAAACGACAGAAACCCGCTGGAGCGGCCTACCGCAGACGTGCTGCTCTCGCAGCACCCCTTCTGCGAGCTGGATCCGAACTACAACTTTTTCGACACTGGGCTGTACACCAAGATTCGCGGCAAAGACGTCTAGTTGACGGGGACAGCACGAGGGGAACTCAGTGCCCGGTGGTGACGAGGATGAAGAGAAGGAGGGAAAATATTGAAGAGGAGGGGTGGGACGAGGTGGCGATGGAGCATTTGTTCTCGTTGTACGCAAAATACAGGACGCTCGTTGTTGCAGCGATGGCGCATGGGAAAGGTCTGAGGAATTTTTCACTGTTTTTGTGCGGAGCGCTTTTTTGGGCTTTGCTTGGTTGTATTTGGGATGGAGAGGTACGGTGGATGTGCGCCGAGGCAGGGGGCAGGAGGAGGGAGGTATATATTGAGGCGGGTAATATATTGATGGAGTTGGTTGGCGCATCATGAGATACTTTGTGATCGTGTCGTTGTGAGTGTGCATGCTTTGTGTAAGCCAAGGAGGGAGGGGGTGGATGGGAGAGCCAGCCTAAGAGGATCGCTGTCGAGAAAGTGTGATAAAACGGCCAGATTGGCAGGTTTTTCTAGGGGTTAACGAGGAAAACAGCTGCCAGAGTTCTTGCGACGACGTGAGTGGTCTCATGAGTCTGCACCATGAAGTCATGCTCTTGTTGCGGATAAGAAGAGGTTCGGCTCTGAACATTATCATGATGGCGTCCGTGATGGTTGTCAGGCACTCTGGTCGTATACTTGGCGAAAAGTACAGAACGGCGTCAGGGGTTGTCACAGTCTCAGGCGCTGGTTTGGATCTTTCGTGATGCGGGTTGCTTCATGTTTTTAGCTAGTGGTATTGTTCGGGTGGGCAAGAACGAGTTGACCAAAGAATTGCCGACATCTAAATTGCTAAAGATTTTTGAAAAGCAGGATGGGAGGATGCAGTCATCTTTTACTCTTGTCAGGCAAGGAAAGGTCACTGGGGTTGAATTGGTAAGACCTCTGTTGTCTCTTAGTGTTTGTTAGTGATTATTTATATTGTTCATAAGGATCGCCGTATGATAGTAGCATGAGTTCAGACGATGATGTGTTCGATGACGAGCTATAATTTGTTTTTCCTTCCTTTTTTTTTTCAGGGGAGGGGGGGATACGGAATCTCTCTGATGAGTTTTCTGTCTGAAATACCAAGATGCCACCATGTCGAGTCCTTCCTCCACTCTACTTCCTACTAGGAATTCCGATTCCGCAGCCCGGTCAAGATACACACGGACAGTCGACTTCTGGCACTCTCCAGCAGATGAAGAACGGCCTGTGGAGAAACTAATGGCACTCTCACTATGGTTTTCGCTATAGATTTTATAGCCATTCCGAGTTCTATTATATCTTAAGTCTATTATTAAATCTATTGTCAAGTATTATGGCACTATATGCCCTCTTCTAGCTTGTTAGATAGTATGGTTGATAAGGCGGGCCTAAGCCACTAAACTATTTGCAACCGAGCTGCAAATTCCATTTAGTCAGTTTTGATGTGTCTCCATATTGCTGGTTGTTTTATATTGGCTGAAGGTGAGGGTCGAGAAAGGCGAAGACCAACAGCTTAGATATGTAGAGAGATGTCACTGGAATAGTCCTGCACACAGGCCTCTCTTGTAGCTTGCTGTCTTCAGCTGCAAACTACGACATCGCGTTGAATTATATCAACCAGTGTTCGCTCTCTCGAAGGAAATCGCAAATGTAGCTTTGTATTGCGAACCCAAGTACGTTGTTGGATTGAAACCCCCCTCCCTCTCATCTTTCCAAGCCGTTCGCCACATGTTGGTGCAAGTTTGATGTGTCGCGGGTGACGGCGAAGGATATGATTTGACATGGACCATGTGAGGCCACTTGCGGTGGCCCTGACCGTGTATCTGGTTATAATGCTTCCAAGCCTTTGCATTTGAGACCCATCCGTTAAGTGACAAAGTCCCCCAGGCTGTCTCCTGGCCCTCGGGGACAGTATAGTGGGATATCTCCGCTGGCGCAGGTTGGGTGCTGCTGTACTGCGTCAACAACAGACCTCGGTAATGTTTTCGATCTCGGGCGGTCCAAGGGAGTCTGAGGTGCAGGAGCTCCTGTGTTGGCGGCTGCAGAGATAACATGTGTGTTCGGAAGGCTGTCCAGAGGTACTCTCGAAGAGGGCTGAATCTCGTGATGCTGCCGCGGACCCATCTGGTCATCACCTGGTTCTCCTCGACCTCTCGACCCCAGGAACCCGCGTCCCGGTAGCCGGGTCGAAACCATGTCTCGTGTTTGAAATGCTCGTTGGTGCTGATGTATACGCAGTTGGTACCTGGTGTTGCCGGTGTCCACGTCGGCCCCAGGTCAGCTGGATCGTGCCGTAACTCGTTCTGCCCGTCCTCAAGGCGGCTCAGAGACCTTGTCGCCGGGTGGGTCTTCCAGGCTTCAAGAATATTCGGACCTTCCAGATTGACCTGGTTGATGTCACACATGTAGTGTTCACCAAGAGACTCAATAAATTCTGGCCCAGGCCCTGGGGGAAGCTTCTTAGGAACGCCCTCATGGTCAACACCAAACAACGCTGCCTCCTGTTCTCGAACGTCAGCATGTGAGACAAAGAGGCGCGAGTATCAAGAACCTACGTCATATCTGAGAAACGGACGTCCTGCAGCAGCCAGCCCTGATAGGGTGTAGTCGAGCAGGTACTTCAGCCAGTCCCGGAACCCAGTCTCGCCAATGAATGCTTCCGTGCACTCGACACCTGCAATTTCATCAAACCCTTCAATGTTGGAAGCAATCTGGGAGCTGACGTCCGGATGGAACACAAGGCTGATGACAAGCAGAAGCCGGGCTTTCGTCATTCTGCTCGGCGAGCCGGCCGGCAGGCCTCTAACTTCATCGGGTAACAGGCCGTCACAGTTCATCCGGACATATTTAGAGAGTGGAACTTTCCACTCGGCAAAGAGGTGAAATTTTGGTCGTATTCGCGCGACCAGCGCGGGAGAAAAGTACAGCTCCAGGACGTGGAGCTGGATGCGGCGGCGGCGGGTGAGCTCGCCGGTGTTGTACATTCTCTCCTCCAGGGGCTGCGCCTTGTGTAAGGCATATCGGAGGGCTTTGAGGAATCTGGCGGGCCATGTTCCGTGCTCCTTGCGCCTTTCGTGTTTCTCTTCGGGAGTGAGTCGGCTCCATTTGTCGTCGTACATCTTACTGATTGTCAACTCGCTGGTGTTCAAGTAGGAGTCGAGAAGCCTCAATCTGGTGAAAAACCTATTACTCTAATGGTCATCAAGGTAGAAGCACAAGGTTAAATATCGTGCCGGTGTGACAAAGGCTTTCAAGGTTCATTAGTCTTTTTCAAAAGGAAGTCTATAGAACAACTGTTAAGGCTCTTCTGACTGTGCGTTTTGACGTTTTGCCACATTTGAGTTCGAGTTTCCCTTCTGTCGTTGTTTTCCTCCGTATATTTAACCAGTATGTAAGCTCCCTGAATAAGAGAATGGAAGCTAGCGATGTTACGTATCCGACGGCAGCTAGCATGCTCTTTACTGTCACTTTCAGACCATGTCTACGCTAGGACTCGTGACGCGTCACTTATCGTTGAAGCAGCAAATCTACAAGTATTGTAATCTCAACCGTGGGAGCGGAAACGTTAATTCAAGTCAACTCTAGATATAATCGCGAGACCCAAGCTGTACATAATGCACTAGCTAAAGGCGAGAAAAAAGAAGCCGCTCAAGAACCTTGTCCAACATACACTACCACCCAACCCGAACCCCTATGACTTATGCTAGTAAGTTGTCTTGGAATTCTTTTCTCTTCTGGTTTCATGAAAGCCTCCCTGAAAGCTCTCCAGAAACATAACGCAACTTGACGCCTCACAGAAGGAAAGAGCTGTACAGCTGTGTACGACAGGTGACTTGCAGCTTAAGTCCCTCGATTGGGAAAGTGGTTGTCCCGTGCTTTGAGAGTTGTCGCCGCCGAGAGCCGTCGAACCGAGGACTCGGCGCTATATGTGACCAATTAAGCATATTCACGTCGCAGTGTGGTAAATATCCGGCTGGGAACACCACCTTCCCAAAAGTCCAAATAACCTTCCTGCCAGTCGTTGAAAATTGTTCCGCCATTCTTACAGGTCACATGGTAGTCGCGTGCGGCCCCCCTCCCCCCCTCTCCACGTCCCCGCCAATGTCCTCCGGCAGGCCCGGCAAATGCGGGCGGAGGGTAACCTGCCCGATTTGAACCAGGAGAGCTCCGCCCGCGTATTGAGGACGTGGAGAAGGGGTGGCATCGAAGGCCCGGTAGCCGACCGACCTGTCTCTTAATGTGGAATGATGCAGGGCCCTTCTGCATTCCGGGCGGCGCTGACTACGAAAAATGCACCTGTGCAGAGGAATGACGGAATCTTTAAACTTTACGGAATGTCCTTTTTTTTTTTCTTCCTGCATCTTAATAAGGCAGATCTCGTGGACACGGGGTGAGACCCTGGAGGTGCTCGGCAAATGTTGCTGCTCGGGTCGGTGATGAAGACAGGAACCCGAAACCTTCTTTTTGACTCCTTTTTCGTCTCGTGTTCTTCTTGCCTTTTCCTCTGCATGCCGCGGAGACCTGTCTATTTACTTGTACCTTTTACCTGCTTATCGTCCCTCTTTTTTTTTCCTTCTTTATCGTCCGTCGCGCGTCATGCGATGCGGGAGCGCTGAAGTCATGTCTTGAGGCTCGAGTGTTTCGGCTTGAAGACGGCGTTTCTGAACAGCGGGGACCCGCGTCACGGCCGGCCGGCCGGTGGTAGGTCAGCGTTGTTGTTGTTTGCTGCAGCAGCTGCTCGTGTTACTGCACGTCAACAGAAGCTGGGCGCGGCGCTTACAAGACTGCGATCGTCGCACAGCGGCACAGGGCTTTCTTTTTGGCCCCGAGGAGAAGCGATTGACGACCGGCTGTTGTTCGGCTGTCCGCTGTTTGATTGCCAAGGGGCGCAAGGGGACTCGATGTGGAGAGTCTCAGACAGAGAGAGGGACGGACTACGTACCTCATAGGCTTACAGAGAGGGCTGGATGGGGGTTGCCGGAAGCAGAAGCTCAGGTCTGGCTCTGGCAGCTGTTCGTGCCAAGACAATAGCCCGGTTAAGAAGACGGCGGGGATCCGGCTTGGCGAAGGTGCCTACTGCTGTATGTAGTTACAGTCGAAGAGGAGGAGGTCGGGTGACTTGATGGGCATGCCTCGCGGTCTCTTTTGTGAGCCTTCTAAAATCTACTAATATTGGATGTAAGAGAAAGAGTATTTGACTGTTCCTGCAACCCTGGATTGAAGCTTTCCTGGTTATTTTATCCTCGTACCCCAAAAGGTTGGTGCAATTTACTGCGAGGATCATCCATCTTGGGATACGACTTTTGGAGGAGCAGCTGCCCACCGACTCCCTGGAAAAATAAGGTCCATCTGGATCCGTTCCGCCCCGCTGTTAAGGTGCGCCGGTGCCCTGCCGTCGGATTGGCTGCGCAGCTGGGAGGGCCGCCTGTGGACGGTGGCCTTTCATCACTTAAGGTGTGACCCGCCACGGGAGCCAATTGCCATGCGCCATCCTTTGTGTGTTACTGTTCAGTAAGTTGTCTGTCCATGTGTGTCCGAGGACCGGGGTAGCAACCGGTTGAGCAAGCAAGGGGGAAAGGACAGAGACACTTTTGCAGAGAGGAGAGAAGGAAAAAAAATTGTGCTGTGTCTTGCAATCTCTCTCCCTACCTGACTTCCACTCTGAGAATGATTTGACTTCAAGACAAGTGGCGGGCGTATCTGCGGCTGAGGGCGAAACTTTGCACCAATGACAAGTTGACAGAGTTGGCTAGACGGGTTGAAACGTCTTTGATAGAGAGGATCTTCAGACATCCATACGGGCAATCTCGAATCCGTGACAGCTATCGTTAAGGAGAACCCGGTCGTACGCAGTTGGATACTTACAGAGCGGATACGGGTGCGGCCCACTGCACCGCACTCACTGGGAAGACTGGGAGAAGACGTCTTGAACCCCTGACCTGCTGGAGCCAGATGCTTCAATCCGACACGGGGAAAGCTCAGATCTCGCGTCTTGGCGTCTGTAGACTGTCGTCGTGCCGGGCACATGTGCGCTGTGGCTGACTGCTCTGCTCTCTGCTCTCGGGCAGCTTCCACTGCCTACGGCGGCGCGGGCACAGGTGGCGGGCGGCTTGTTCCCACCCGCCCCTCGCCTCTCCTACGTAGTGCTGGTCTGATGTCGAAATACTTTCTGTGCCACGTTGTCGTCGCTGTCGAACGTTGTATCTGCTCATGCGCGTGCCATCCACACACCCACATCCCACCTCCATTTTACCTAAAGGCTTGCCTGTCCTGTCCCTTAGGTACATAGGTAGCAGGTAGCGCGTTCCCCTCAGAGGCCAGAGGCGCTGCACTAGAACACTTGAGTTCGTCTTGGCCATCCTGGCAGCTCCGTGCCCCCCCTAATTGGAGCCGAAAGCCAATCTGTACATGCCACCTACCTGCTTGCTGACCTACCTACCTACCTAACCTCAACTGTCGTGCATCCCATCCGATTCTCTACGTATCTTTTCTTCCTGCTTTTTGTCTTGCTTTGCCTCATCCACACTCCAACTACTCTCCTTCCTTCCCTTCTTCCATTCCTTACACTGAATTACTCTTTCCGCCTGCTCAAGGACCCTTCCAAATCCGATCATCACCCAAAAACCGAGAAATGACATTGCGTTAACCCACTGCCATCCTTGACGCTCTTCTTTTCCCTGGACCCCTGGGTCCTCGATCGACGGTCGAACCGCTACCTGCAGTGTAGCACGCGACCGATCTTACACCCAACTTCCCCAAGTTTGCGCCCCAGAGACTCGCCCCGGCGAGCAAGCAAGCAATCATGATGCCCCGCAGGAGGAGCCGTTATGTGCTCCTGGTCGCCTTTGTCATGGCTTTCATGCTGTACCAGGTCTTCAAGAACCCTGAATGGGATGCGACAGGTTACACCGGCAGCATCAAGCCCAACGAACCTGCCAAGGGCAAGACTGAGCCCGCGAAACAGCCTCCCGTCAACGAACCCCCCGCCAACAAGCCTCTGAACAACAACCCGCCCCCGGACAGCGAGCACCCTCACGACCAGGAGGAGGATGAGCCCGAGCAGAACCCCATGCGGCAGACGGCCAAGCAGACCGTCGTCAAGATTCCCCAGCTCAAGACCGAGACCCCCAAGAAGGGCATTCCCACAAAGTCCGCAAACACACCCACGATGCCCGTCTACAACCCAGACAACGAGCCCGAGGTCACGAAAGCCGCCAAGATCCCCATCGAGGACGAGTTTCACGCCAAGAAGCCTCCCGGCAGACCGAACGCCGACAACGCCGACTCCAGCGCCTCCACGACGACTTCCCAGATCCATTGGCACAAGGTCAAGGAGCATTTTCCCGTTCCCACCGAAGACATCATCCCCCTCCCGACCGGCAAGCCCAAGGACATCCCCAGGATCCAGTACAAGTTCGAGCCCGAGACGACCGCCGTCAAGGAGAAGCGCGAGAGACGCCTGGCACAGATCAAGGCCGAGATGGTTCGTTCTTGGGGCGGGTATCGCAAGTACGCCTGGATGCATGACGAGCTCTCCCCCGTCAGCGCTCGCTACCGTGATCCCTTCTGTGGCTGGGCTGCTACGCTTGTCGACGGCCTCGACACCCTCTGGATTATGGGCATGAAGGACGAGTTTGGCGAAGCTGCCAAGGCCGTCAAGGACATTGACTTCACCTTCAGCCCCACGCGCCGAGACATCCCCGTTTTCGAAACCATTATAAGATACTTGGGCGGGTTGCTTGCGGCGTACGACGTTAGCGGTGGAAAGAAGGGTGGCTACGACGTTTTGCTGGACAAGGCCGTTGAGCTGGCCGAGATCCTGATGGGCGTCTTCGATACCCCCAACCGCATGCCCATTCTGTACTACAACTGGCAGCCCCAGTACGCCTCCCAGCCGCACCGCGCCACCACTGTCGGCGTTGCTGAGTTGGGCTCCATGACTATGGAGTTCACGCGCCTCGCTCAGTTGACTGGAGAGAACAAGTATTACGATGCGATTGCGCGCATCACCAACGCCTTCGAGGATCTCCAGAACCGCGGCACCACCCTGAACGGCATCTTCCCCGAGCAACTTGACGCTTCAGGCTGCAACAGGACCGCGGAGGCCATTCGCTATCAGGAGGAGCAGGCTGCGGCTGCAGCTGCCAGCGCTGCGGCAGCCGCTGCGCACATGAAAGAGCCTGAAGGCCATAAGCCCGCCGTGGACGAGAAGCGCAATGAGCCCGTGGCACCTCGTGAGACAGGCCTGTCGAAGCGGGCTGTCGGTGTTACCGAGGATGGCGAGTCTGTGGTGAAGAACGCCAACGTAGAAAAGGAGGAGGCTTTCCCGAAGCCGATTGTGAACGAGCAGCCTTTGTACCCTGGGAACAGCGGTCGTAGGCCATCTCCCACATCCCCCGAGGAGAAATCCGAATGGGAGTGTATTCCTCAGGGACTTGCCCCTGGCGGTTGGGGATACGAGCAGTACAGCATGGGCGGTAGCCAGGATTCGACCTATGAGTACTTCCCCAAGGTGAGTCTTATCATGATAGCGCTTTCTCGGATATTTGAGCTAATTTTGTAGGAATATCTCATGCTTGGCGGCCTTGAGCCCAAGTACAAGACTATGCACGAGAAGACAGTTGCAGCCGTCAAGAAGTGGCTGCTCTACAGGCCCATGGTCCCCAAGGAGAGAGACATCCTCTTCTCCGCGAAGGTCTCCACGGCTGGTGATCCCGAGTACGATGCCCGAGTTGAGTACGAGGTCACCCACCTTACCTGCTTCATTGGTGGCATGTTTGGTTTGGGAAGCAAGATCTTTGACAGACCCGAGGACCTGGAAATCGCCAAGAAGCTGACTGATGGCTGCGTCTGGGCGTACGAATCCATGCCTTCGGGTATTATGCCCGAGGGCGCCACTGTCGTCCCTTGCGCGTCCCTCGAGAGCTGCCCCTGGAACGAGACTCTCTGGTGGGAGCACCTTGACCCCTCCGCCGCCTGGCGCGACGCCCAGGTGAAGGAGTGGGAGGAGCGACAAAAGGAGAAGAAGAATGAGGAGCTCAGGAGAGCTGCCGCGGTTGACAGACTCTCTGTCGATAAGGCCATGCCCCCGCCTGCGGAGGAGAAGAAGGACGACCCCCTCGCCGACGTCAAGGTCCTCAAGGACGAGCCGAAGAAGGTCAACGATGTCAAGAAGACCGAGTGGCCTGCTCCCGAGCCTGGCCTCAACAAGTCCCCGTCCAACGTGGATGAGCACCTCTTGAAGAAGAGAGCTCCCCCCGCCTCGGAGGATCCCCGCAAGGGCACGTCCGAAGAGAAGGCCAGCAACTCGCTCAAGGACAAACTCAACATCAACAGCGACGCGTCGAATTCGGGCACCGTCGCAAACGATGCTCCCGTCAGCGGAGGCATCGTCGGCACGATTCCCGTGCACGAGGAGGAAATCCCAGACCCCAAGCCCAAGTCCCATAAGGAATACGTCAAGATCATGCTCGACGAGGAGAAGATCCCGCCTGGCTTCGTCAACATCAACTCTAGACGCTACATCCTCCGGTAAGTCCTCCCTAACCATTGGTCGCTTTCTCATTGCTCTGCTTACTCACACTTCACCCAGACCCGAAGCCATCGAATCAGTGTGGTACATGTACCGCATCACCGGCGACCCGATCTGGCAAGAGAAGGGCTGGAACATGTGGCAGGCCATCATCAAGGCGACGCGCACCGAGCACGGCGCCAGCGCGGTCGACAACATCCTCTCCAGCTCCCCGGAGCCTGTAGACGAGATGGAGAGCTTCTGGGTCGCCGAGACACTCAAGTACTTCTACCTGCTGTACTCGGAGCCCGACCTCATCAGCCTGGACGACTACGTCCTCAACACGGAGGCGCATCCGTTCAAGAGGCCTATGTAGATGTAACAACGTGTGGGCTTGGTGCATTAGCGAGCGTTGTTGCGTTGCGCGTGCATGGCGGAGCGAGAAGGAGACGACATATAAAAACAGAGACAGAGGGTAGTGAGAAGAGAGAAGAAAGAGGGGGGGGAGGGGAATAGTCAAGCATGAGATATCACGGCGGGACAAGGCAATTGGGTAAACATGGCGTTTAGGGCGTGTTGAATTGCGGGGCTTTTCTTGTATTGGTCAATTGACTCTTTTTCTCGTATAAAGTGCAAAGAAAGCTACCTAATTTCGGCTTCAAAGTGAATCTATTCCAAGTGAGTCCTCCCTGTCCGATTATTTACCAGTCTAAAACTTGATCACGACGCAAAGTTTAGGGGAGTCACCAAGAGTAGCATGAGACGATGTGTGTGTGTGTGTTTGTGTGTGTTTTGGCATGTTCAATTCAATTCCTCTCATCTCATCTTCATCTTTGATTGGGGGCCATGACACTCTTATCCCGTGATCATGGTCGACATACTCCTACACACAATTCCCATCCCGTTGATCCGTCCAAGTAAAAATAAAAGTCTCTTTCCCTTCATTTCCCTCATGCCGTTCTCTTTTTTCGGTCTCTTCCTTTTCTCGTGCTGCACATACCACAATACTCTCTTGTCGACTCATCCCGTTCATTCCCCTTGGGTGCTAATCCAAGAATGCAAGTGACCGTGTGCCACGGCCTGGGTGTCGTCGTCGTAAGAGTAGGGGTCATGAGCGAGAAGTGGTTCAAAAGACCCGCGCGGCGTTGCTGATTTCGTCTATGCGTTTCATGCTCTCTCTTCTCCTTCTTTGCTCATCCGCCGCGTGCGAGGAAGCGTCCAACATTAAAAACATGGGGGGTCCCATGGAAACTTCGACATGTTTCCTGGTGTCGTGGGCCCCCTGCCGGCCCAAAAATAATTGAAATGCCAAAGCAGCAAATAGAGTATAAAACAAAAACATGATTCGAAACGAAAACGCCGATGTCCCTGATGCTTGGTGTGTTTTTTTGTGCTGGACGATGATGAATGTGCTGATGGGTGTCGGTGAGGCGCGAAATTGCGCTGTCCCCATGTACAAAGTGTTCCTTTCGGGCTTTGGGCCCCATTTCTACACATCTTGTCGTCGTTGTTGTCATCAAATCTTCATCTCTTCAATTCGGTTGGCGTGACTAGCCAACCATCTGGCTCAGGACGCGGATACTCAGGATCATGACCAGCAGACCGATAGTGACGATGATGAGTAGCGTAAAGCTGAACCAACCGAGTACCATTGCCGACGATCCGACACCAGATTTGACAGCACCGTTGCCAAAGTCTTGGGCGATGATGGAGGCTGCGACGGAGGCGGTGTGCTGCCATAATACCGATACCAAGACGAAGATGGAGGCGATGAAGATGATAGCCAGAGAGATCTGGGACACGGGTCGCGAGGGGAAAGGCTTCACTTCGCGGTCGGAGCCCTCAGAGTCCTCCTCCTCGTGCCATCCAGGGAAGGTAGCGAGAAGCAGGAAGCAGACGAAGGCAAAGATAATAGCGATGATGCTGGTGATTGTCAGTGGGGGAGTTTTAGAGGTGATTGGTGGAGGAGACCCACATGAGGTAGGGGAAGACAATCATGTCCTTGAACTGCGCGGCGAGCCAGATCAGGTTGAGAGGATCCTGGTCGACGGAAACTTCGTTGGCGAGAGCAGTGGCGTTATTGCTGCAAAGCCAACTGCCACCGTCGGGGCTGATGCAGATACCAAAGTAGCCGACACGAGCGGCGAGACGGGCGTCGCCAGCGATGTTCTCGATGGCTGTGTGAACATTGTAGTCTACCTGCGCCGTGTCGGGGACGGCAGTGTATCTGTCATAGTACAGGGACAGGAGGAAGATATCGGGGATCAAAGGTGATGACGATGAGCACCCTGCCAGTAATAGAGCTGCCGGCTGTGTTAGTATGGATTCTCGAAGACAGCGACTGAAGGGGCTTACATAGAAGGATGATGGCAATTGCGATCAAGATCATCAAGACATGGTGGTATCCTAGGAACGGCACAAACCCTGTGGAAGTGTTAGCTCAGGCTGCCGCCTTTCCAGAATGGCGAGGGGTCGACTCACGATACCAGCCAACCTGGAATTTCGCCATGTTGACTATGTGTTCCTACTCCTCCACTCTAACGAGAGGTCTCTAACAACCCTCGCCCGTCCTCCGTTATAGCGGAGTGACGGTTGGGTTCTGGTCCAGGCACCTTCAGCGTTGGCACGCTGCTTGTCTCTCCTTATCGTCTGGGGAAGGACGGACTAATCGTGCGGGAAGTCGACTCGTGATGCGAGGAATGCGAGGTCTCGGGATATGAATGGCGTTGGTGCCTCGCGAAGAGTGAGGAATGTAAAGTCGGGTTTGAAGAAAGATGGAACTGCTGGAGAACACCGCGAGGAATGCGGGACGGTGTTGGACCTGCGAGGTAGACGATGGAGACCCTTTCCTGTATGTCAGACACTAAATAGACTACCACTTTTTGGATGCTGTCTCTTTTGGAATTGACGGTGAATGAAGGACGCAAAGTGTTTGAGTGAGTGTAGTGTAGTGTGGATGTGACGGGTAAGGTCTTCAAAGGTGGGCGCGGGAAGAGGTAGGTAGGTAGATCTTCTCGTGGATATTGGGATGGCTGGGGAGCTCAAAGGGAGGGAAGGGTGGACTTAGTTTTGTCTCTGGATCAGGTTCCCGTAAAAAAAGGTGTGTCTCCAGAGTTTGAAGGCGGGATGTGCCCGCAGATTCGGGATGGACGGGAGGTTTGTAGAGGCTGTTGCAGACAGAGGTGAATATTCAGATGGCTGGGTGATGGGCAAGAGAGAAAAAGGGTGATGGATGGATCTTGATGGATGGGAAAAAAGGCTCAAGGATGAGGTGCAATTGGTCCTGCCATCCCACTTAGGACCCAAACGCAGCCAAGATGGACAGGAAGTGCGGTCGTTGCAAGGCGTTACGTAGCTACGCCAACCTCCTCTATTTACTCGTGGCGCAAGGAGCGCGTTGTCCGGGCGATTCGCAGCGTCGCAGCGGTTCCTGGGCGGGCCCCACTTTGACGCTGTTCTGGCTCCCAGGTTCGTCCGGGGGTGGCCTTACCCTAGCTGCTGTGGCTGCTGCGTTACCCGACTTGGAAGGCGGGACCCACTCCAGCCTGTCGCCAACTGCAAAAAAAGCCCGGTGGCTGGGTGACGTCTTTCCCTTCTTCCAGGGGTCCCCCCAAAAGCCCCCCCATCCCGTGCCTGGTGTGCCCATCGTGTCCAGGCGTTTCCCCCCGTCAAATCTAAGTCTGCATCTTAGCGCACCTGTTCTTCCTGGCATCGAATTCTAGCCCAAGCTCTTTTCGGGCGCAATTCAGGTCCTCTCCTCTTCTCTCTTGTGCTCAGCTCCTCTTCAACGCGGGAAACGACGACACCACTTCGAGACCATGGCTGCCAACCGCCTCGCATCGTGCAGCTTTCCCTGTTTGTCCATCGCTTGCTTCAGGCTGCCTGCCGCTCACCTAACCCAATCCGAGCATGCACACGACTCGACGCGGGAACAAAGCCTCGGGGGTTCCTGCATCTGAAGATGACACCCGGAGCATGGGTTCAGCTGTTGCCCTGCTTTTCTCCCTCTTCGACTCGCTCTCGTCGATTCTTGGTGATGCGTTGTTTCCGGCATCCCAAGCCCGTCCTTCTTTGCCCACCCCTTGTTGGCACGGCGACTGCATCTGAATCTCGGATCCCATAACCCAACACGACGGGCCAAGAATCCTCTCGTGGGACCTTGCGGACTCGACGTGCCTTGCCACAGATACGGTCAGCTACTTTATCTTCTACAGCTTGCCTCTTCTGGACCATCCGTATATACGCAGCCAACTTGCTCCCCTGCTGGGCGGATACCTCTGCAGGAACCCCAGACGGCTCCGTGCTTTCTTCCCATCGTCGAGACCCATCGGTTTTCCATGAACTCCACCACACGAAGTCAGACAGTTGTTGCCCAACACACCGCTTTCGTCCCTCATGGCGGTCAACGATCTCCATTCTCAGGCATCGTTCGAAGATGCCCGTTGACAAAAATATCTTCCATCCCATCGGCGTCTGTCACTTCAGCTGACTGCTGTCTCTCGATCCCGCATGGACGGACGTTGGTGGGCGCTAACGCTGTCTTGCCTCCACTGGCTTAAAATGCCCGGCTTGCCGGCACCCGATTTGTGTAGATCGCGGGAGTCCATGCGTTCATCCTCTTCAGCCATCTCCCGTAGCATCGA
>JABGLZ010000036.1:0-37992 GCA_014705045.1 Colletotrichum theobromicola | reverse complement strand
ACCTCCCGCTGGTCAACCTCCCGCTGGTCAACCTCCCGCTGGTCAACCTCCCGCTGGTTCCCCTCCCGCCGGTTCTCCTCCCGCCGGTCAACCCCCCGCTGGCCAACCGCCCTCTGGTTCCGGTGCATCCCCCGACGCCGTCGGTCAGCCACCCGCTGGCCAGCCTCCGGCCGTCGTCCCAGGCTCTACTCAGCCTGCCAGCGTCACCACCGCCGGAGCCAGCCACTTTGCTGCCGCCTTCAGCACCCTTGTCATTGGCGTTTTTGCTGCTGCTCTTCTCCTGTGAGGAGGCTAGCTGATGTTGTGAGTAAGGTTGACGTCTTAGGAGAGATGCTCCTCGGGACTGGATTAATGCATGTCTGGGGGATTAAATCAGAGGTGATTTGGGTTACAGATGGTACCTTAATGTTTCTTCAATGGTATCCTGAGGGTTTCAGGGAAGTTCTGGTTTCTCTATTGTTGCCTTTCGGCGTAGCTACGTAGTACCTAGCCAGAGGTAGCAAACCAAATTTTATTCTCGATTGGTGTTTCAGTTCTTCGCCAGGAAAGTTTAGGAAGTTTGACATCCTGAGTTTCTTGATACAAGCTTACCATATTGCTATTCGTTTGTTAGTATAAGCGAAGCTTGATACTACTATTATCAATTCCAATGTTTTGAGGATATACTTTCACTATAATAAGATGCTTCGCAAGGAATCGGAGTTGTAAGCTGTGATTTTATTCAGACTATAGCACTATTTTTTATGCTCAATCTTTCCACTGACTTAGGCGGTAAACGACATCTCAATACCCCTCAGTCTCTTGGCCTCAGCAGCCACATCCGTATCCAAAACAGCAACACTCAACTCGGGAAGAGTGAAGTTGAAGGCACCATCCTCATTGGCAGTCAAGACCAGAGTCTGGGTATCGACAATGTTGACACCAGTGTGCGGGTCGTTGTACGCGAACGGGTCTCCGCTGGGGTTAGTCAACAGAGTAAGAGAAGCCTTGGTGCCAGCCTCGACGCCCTCAAACTTGACGGTGACAGGCACGTCCTCGCTGTTGGTGGTGTTGTAGGCAGCGCCCTTCCAGACGAAGTTGCCCTTGGCCTCGTTCTTGCCAGCGACGTAGTAGACGGGGCCGAAGTCGGCGGAGGCCTCGAGGGTGTGCGAGAGGGGGTGGCCGGCGAACATCTCCCAGACGTACCAGCTCGTGGAGCGGGTCGTCAGCTTGGGGTCGGCGGCGAACTGGACGATGGTGACGGCCCACTGCCAGCGGTTCATGTTGCGGAGGACGGGAGCGTAGAAGGTTCCCGGGACGCGGTCGGCGTTGCGCTCGTAGCCGATGAGGGAGACGGCCTCGCCCACGGTGCCGATCCACCAGGGGAAGGGCATCAGGTCGCCGTCCCAGCCGGTGCCGCCGTTGGGATGGGTGGCGGCGACTTCGCCGACGATGTGGCCAATGTCGTTGTCGAAGCGGTCGAACTCCTCGACGAGGGCGTCGGGAGTCCGGTAAGGGTGGTAGTCACCGATGCCGGGGGCGGGGATGTCGAAGCCGTCGCCGTCGGTGGTGGCGCCAGAGGAGATGACGGTGATGTCGGGGTACTTGGCCTTGATGGCTTCCATGAACATGGGGAAGCGGTACTCCTTGTAGGAGGTCCAGCCGCCGGGGTAGCCGGCGAGCCAGTCCTCGTTACCGATCTCGACCATCTGCAAGTCGAATGGGTCGGGGTGTCCGAGCTCGGCACGCTTGGCTCCCCAGGTAGAGTCAACGGGGCCGCGGATGAACTCGATCTGGTTGAGGGCGTCGTCGATGAAGGGCTGAAGATCCTCCTTGGGGGTAACATCGCCGTTCAGAGCGAGGCCGGCCCAGACGCCGATGACAACAGTCAAACCCATGTCCTCAGCCCACTCAAGGTACTCCATGAGACCCAGGCCGTGGGTCTGCTGGTAGTTCCAGACACCCTGGAAACCGGGACGGTCCTTAAGGGGGCCGAGAGTGTCCTTCCAGTCCCAGTAGGTCTTGTTGTCAATGCCCTCGAGCATGTTTCCGCCGGGGAAGCGGAGCAGGCTGGGGTGGAGCTCAGCAAGAGCCTCGGCAATGTCAACGCGCAGACCATTCTTGCGGTCCTTGTACGTGGGAGGGAACAAGCTGATCAGGTTGAAGTCCAGCGAGCCGTCGGCAGCGCCCGCGGGGTCAAAGGTGATGGCGAAGGTGTTGTTGCTGTTGGGAGCATCTTTGCTGGGGGTCAGCTCGACAGCGTGCTCAACCCATTCGTCGGCCGCGGACTTGGACTCGATCTCGACGGAGCCGAAGACGTCGTCGTTGAGAGCCGACTTGAGGGAGGCAGTAAAGACGCCATCGTAGGCACCCTTCACCCAGAAGGAGCCGGTGTACTTCTGTTGTCTGACGTCCATGCCCCAGTAGCCGTCGTTCTCGAGACCGATCGAGCCGGAGCCATTGCCGCCGGCGACGTTGACGGAGACGGGGAGGGCGGCGGAGAGGGGCTCGCTCAGGTTCTTGAGAGTGAGGACGGCGCCGTTGATGGAGTGCCAACCGTCCAGGGAGACGGGGTATTTGGCGCTGTACTGGAAAGCACGGTTGCGGATCAACTCGGCGTAGATACCGCCATCACCCGAGTTGTTGATGTCCTAGAAACCATTGGGTAAGCTACATGGATCGAGAGCAGAGATCAGGGACCATACCTCGTGGAGGAATCCATACTGGTGACCGCTGGTAGCGTTACCGCCGGTGGCCTTGACGGTGATGTCGACAGCAGCAGCCGAAACGGCGTAGGTAGCGGCCAGAACGGCCGACTTGAACGACACCATTTTGCTTCCCGATTGCTTGCGATTGAGGATGCAATGACGCGAAGGTGTCAAACCAGACCCAAGGCTGTGTACCGCTGGGAGGGACAGGCAATGGTTTTATACCGGCGTCGAACATGGTATTCCGTAATGAGCTCATCCCCCGCTCTCTCAACGGGCATGACATTGAATACCCGCGGAACTGTCACATCGAATGCGACCTGCAGACCCAAGAATCTTGGAGCTGGGAGACGCGAGCACCCTCATTTCGCGAGTTTGCCGGCTCAATTGGAAGTCTTAGGTACGTCCGAACACCCCGCATCTCTCTCACCCATGTCGCTCTCCTCCGCGACTGTTTGTCCGCCCACACGGCAGAACCAATATCGTGAGCGTCGCATGTCGGTGGCTTCAGTCCCGAGATGGAGAGCTCGAGGAAAGCTTGGCATTGCGGAGTACGCGGTCGGCTCGGTAGACCTTTGGCGTGCTCACGAACGAGCAGCAGGGGTACGGCCGGGAGAGACGTCGGGATTGGATGGTGGAAAAGCTCATGGAGAGAATCACTGTTACATCGGCCGGGGCGAAGGTGGTGATGTCGAAGCTCGGTCGCGTCAACAACGGCGGACTTTTGGTCCCAATTTCTTCCTGTCAATGTGGGGAAAGCTTGAGAAACCAGGAACAGCTCAGATGTGAGGAGGCAGAAAATGAGGGGAAGTTGGAGAAACGAAGGGAGCATCCGGGCTTGAAGCCGGGATATCCCCCGGATCCACTGCGTCACTACCGGGTTCCGAGGGGCGGATGGAGAGCTCTCATTCGAGCGCATCGAGCAAGAATTTCGGGTCATGTTCGTTCTGTTTACCGCCCAAGGAATTCGTGGGGACTCTGCCCATGTGCACATCCAATCTTACCTTACCTGTTCCTTGCGCTGAATCGAACGCACGGCAGGCATCGCGGATGGCTGATGGCTGATGGCACCTTCGGCTCGTGCTGCTCGCTCTCGACATCGCCATCCATGTCTTGACCCCGCAGCGGATGAATGGCGTTGGAATCGGGTTGGCCCGCTTCGATTTGATCAGCGACAGAGCTCTTGGCCAGCCAGCCACATGCCGAACGGTCTGCGCCCCGAGAACATCGTGTTGATGCAAGGGCCAGTGGATAGAAAGCTGGTAACTTGCATACAGACTCGGCTCCTGACATCATTGGATGCTGAACTTGATGGACTTTGTCACAGGCCGGCTTGAAAATGGACCTACATTGAATTTTATGTGTCGTCGCAAGTGGTTTTAGTCATGTTTCTCGGATGGTACCGGACAATATGGACCATGTGAGCAAGACGAAACTAGTCGCATATCGTGAAGCATCATTCTTCTATCCTGATATCATAAGCATTGGTCTAGATCTCCAACCGTCTAATGGTAAACCTATAGTGTGTTAAACCATCAACTCAGCTGCTGTCGATAAACACCCAACTCAATGACCGACCATACACGCGCGATTTTGCCTTCATGCAATTGATACATCACGTTCTCATGAAACTTTACCGACTTCCCGTTGGGCTTCGCTCCTCCCCATTCACGGACCGGGGTTCCGGTGAACTCCAAGCGTGCTGCGATCTGCTGCGTCTCCTCATCGGCCAGCAGTTCGTCAATATGAAAGTGCAGGTCTTGAATGGCATCCTGACTATCGCTGATGAGTGGGATGTACTCAGCAATTGTCAGCCCTCGGCCGTTATGCTCCAACTCGGGGTGACAGAAGCGTTCAAAGTCACGCTCCATTGTTTTCTCGTTGATGCTGGTGATGTAAGCCTTGTAGACTTCTTTCAAGCTGAGCTTGCCGTCCCGTGAATCCGAGTTGCTGATGATGAGTTGTTTTGGTGTTCTGGCTACGGAAGTATCTCCTGGATTCTCGTCTCGAAGAGATCGCCATCTCGCCAGACGATTGTCGACGAACCATGCAAAGACTATCTCTTGGATCTCATACGACCCGTCCGCTGATTCAGGTGTTGCGACGCAGTGGATGTACCGTGCGGCAACGGCTTCGTCGCTGGTGTCGACGATGATAGAGTCCAGCTTTCTGTCCATTTTCATACCTGGCGAGAGGGAGTTACTCTCAGAGGCGAAGAAAACCGTCACAGCCAAGGATTGGCCGTTGTAGTCAACGACGGGTTGAACTTTGAGTTCAACTTCGTTCCAGTCTTGCTCATCTAGATGATGAATGAGTGAGCGGAAGAACGATGAAACACTGGTACAAGGCCTCGGAGCCATGGTGAGCGCGGGGTAAGGGACACTGCCAACAGCTAGGATGTTGCAGGGCACGCCTGATTCGATGATAGCCGAATGTCTGTGTGCTTCTGGTAGGAGAGAATGCGATGACCACTTCTTAGGATGTCTAGAAGACGTTTGTCTATCCAAGACGCTACTGCGCCGTATCCGTGGTGGAATGATATGACTAAAATTCCTGAGCAAAGGGCGGGGCAACGGGCGGGGCCCGGCCGGCTTCGGGACCGATCAGTGGAGGAGCTGCACCGAGTCGGAGGCCGGACTATCATTAACGGGAAATTGATCGTTCCGTTGTGGGAGATACCACTTATCACGACAAATGTGCATCGCTGAAGGTTACAGAAGAGGTACCCAGACAACGGTGACGCACTGAGTACCTGGTTATTTCCACTTTCGAGGCTTAACTATGGTACAGCCCACGTTGATCGATACCTCCGCTTTTCGGATCGGAAGTTGTGTGTAAGCTGGGCTTTCCCAAGGTCATACAGCAAAGTGCTCAATCATCAGCACATATAGTGTGGTAACTCTGCTCGCCTCCAGAGAACAAATACTCCAGCTTGGAGTATTGTATGGTTGAATGGGACGCCGTTTACCAAAGGGGCTTGAGAGGCGGACAAAGAGAGCGTTCGTTCGGCTTAATTCGTGATATTATCTGGTCTCTGAGATGCCTACATTCTGCAGCGCTAGATCGGATCCCCCCGTAAGGTTTGTGGTAGTCCGAGGTCAAGTCCAGCGTACCTAGACCTCAATTCTAGGATATCCCACATCGTTCGTCATCGGAAACCCAGCTGAGGAGGCTATTGGAATTCCACTGGCCGAAGATCCTCGTTACATCCTAGAAATTCTCTGCGATCTCAAACTCAGTTCACTCAAATCAATGAACTCGATATTAACAGAAGCCGCAGGTCTTGAATTACTCCCACTTCGTCCTACTCAGCCTTGATTATACATCACATACATTGTCACACTAGGTGGTCCAGTAGTCCGTCGTTAGAGGTAGAATCGATTCATTGTACCAACCCATCCATCCCCGTCCACTATCCCGGGTTGTCATCTATGGCGGACCAGTGCGCCCCCTCCTTGCTAAACTCCAAATAAGCTTTCCGAATATCCGAATCAAATAGTAGAAAGTAGACAATAGAAAGTTTAAAAAATAGTAATGCTTATTGCCTCAAAGTAGAAACTCGTTCTCCTCTCATCCCATCGTCATCAGCTTCTGACTCATGGATCTCGCTTCCGGCTTCCCGGCACGACTCCGTTGCCCGATCCCACACAAACCCATTCCCTCCCCCGAGGGCCCGATACTTTGGTTTGGGTTCAACACGTCCGCCCATTTTCTGAAGCGTTCGCGAGGAGTTTCACCGTTGAAACGGCAGGGTCTCTGATGCAACGCTGCTTTTCTTTTTTCCAAATCGCTATTTTCAACCGAAAGCCTCCGTAGGCTCAGAACATCTATAGGCTCAACAACGCAACCGTGAATGTCGCAATGAGAAGTGCAAGCCTCAGTCCAGCGGTAGAGACACCATCCGTGGAAGCCGCGCTCATCGGCATGCCGGTGTTATTCCGGCTCTGCTTGAAGAACGGATCCATGGTCGTCGTCTTATTAACGGGGTAGATGCTGTTGGCGACGCAGAACTGTGTTGGGTTGTTCCAGTTCGCGTCGACGGCGCGCTTCCACGCCATCACAGGCTGGGTGAGCATCTCCTTGGTGTAGAAGATGCGGCAGTTGGCCGGCTCCCACAGGAACTGCAGCGGCGTGCGAGCGTCCGACATGGAGAAGGCGTTCTTGCCGTTGACGGCGCCGGCGGACTTGGGCGTGGTGGCGCGCTTGATGGCGTAGCCCTTGGCCAGCTCGCCGACGTCGCTGTTCATGACTTCCTCCTTCTTGTCCTTGGGAGCGAGGGCGAGGATGGCCTTCGCGTCGGAGGTGAGGTCGTTGAAGGAGAAGACCTGGGCACCCTCGACACCGGCGATGGACTGCATGATGCCTGATAGGGGACGGCCTCCGATGACCGTGGTCTTGATGCCCATTTGCAGGATCATGAGGTAAGAGAAGATGGTGCAGGTGGAGCCACAGGTTCCGTCAGTGAACAGGAGAACGTTCTCGGGAGAGAAGACGCGAGGGGGTGGGTTTGCCTTGGAACCGACACCAGTCAGGTTGAATGACGGGTCGGTCTGGTTGAGCGGGGCCTCTTGGTAGGCGGTGAAAGTGTCGCCATTCAAGGAGACGGGTGCCAGGATCTGGTCAACCGTTGTGAAAGCCTGCTCATCGGGTGTGAAGACCTGGCCGGGGATCAGGTTGGTGATGACAGCACTGCTCGCGAGAGCCTCAAGAGCACCCTTCTCTTCGGGGCTGCTTGGCGTGAAGTTGGCAGGAATGGCGTTCGCCAGACGAGACATCATGTTCATGCTGTCCGAGAGGCGGAGGTTGTTTGCTTGGAAGCGGTCTACTTCAGGGAACAGCTGCGACACTGTTAATAAGATTCATGTGTTCAAGAGCTAGCTTTACGAACCTGGGCGAACAGCTCAAAACCAGCAACGACGAAGCCACCACCGTTCGCAGCCACGTCAATGACGAGCCTCTTCTTTCCGGCCTTCTTGCTCTCGGCGAGGAACTTGGCGACGGTGTCTTGGAAGTTGGTGAGGTACTCAGTAGCATCAATCGAATCGGGGGGCGCAAAGGATGTCACGGAGAGCACAGCCACGTCGTCGTAACCTGTGCCATTGAGGAAGTATCCAGAAGTAGTGTTAGCACCACTGTCGCGGACGACGGGGTACGGGTAGCCCTCAATGGTTGGCTTAGGAGGAGGTGGCGGCGCGCTGGTCTTGGGTGCATCCGGCTTGGTTCCATTGGCGGGAGTCTTGTTGGCATCGGGGTTGCAGAACTTGTTATAGAAGTCCTCACCGTTATTGATGCCGGTGAAGTTCGCTCCGGCGCGGATGAGGGCGAAGCTGTCCTGGGACTTCTCCTCGCCGTTGTCATAGGTGATGGTCACCTTCGGGCCCTGGAATGCGAGAGATGCAGCGATGAGAAGTGCCGACTCCTTGGAGGCGTAGGACTTGAAGCCAGCGTTCCACTGGGAGTCGGGGTCCTGGTACCCGCTGAACTTCAAGTTGAGGTCCTCAATCAGAGTCGCGGCATCGCGGCCATTGATTCTGATAATAGCGGGGGCCGAGTCATTTTTGTCTAGTTGTCCTGTAAAAAGTTAGAAACTGCGACTTGCTGACTAGAGCGCTCGAAGCCCAACTTACCCATGTGATAAAGTTTAGGCACTTCAACCCCGTCTCGCGATACCGAGACAATGTCGCTGGCAAGGTCGTTACGGAAGCTGAAACCCTTGAAGACGTCGCCACGGAACGCAAAATGGCCGTCGTGGGCAGACGCGAAAAGCTGGAAGATCTCCAGCTGGAAGTCGTACTCGCTCTTGTAGCCTCCGGCAGCCGCCTTCTCGCCAATCTTTGAAAGACCGCCCTCGATATCGGTGGGCGGGAGCATGTATGACGCGGGCGGGTTCTTGAGCCAGGATAGCGTGCTCTGCCATTGGACGTACGCCTTTAAGCTCTTGATGAGATCCTTGGCCGGTCCAGGCTTGTTCGGGACAGACTGAAGGCAGTCAAAGGCGGTTTGCGCATTAACTTTTGGAGTAGCTGTTGAGGGAATCGTTAGTTACTTTACTCATCAAAACCAAGTCGGATAGCTCAAAGTCTCTTCCTCCCCTCACCTGATCCTCTTCATGATCATGACGACTCGAAAACCCAACAGAATGTGGGATCACGTACCCTTGGGACTGGCCTGGAGGAATTGCTGAATCTGAGGCTGAATCTGTCCGCAGGCGCCGCTGCCGTTTCCAGTACCGCCGGTGGTAGGAGGCTGTGTCTGCGTCGGCGTCGTGCTCGTCGGGGTCGAGTTCGTCGGAGTCCCGGGCGGGGCTTGTGGCCGCGCCATCGCCGCCGCGGCGTACGCCACCGTCCACCAGATGAATCTCATGTTATCGGCGACCGGTCTCTATGTTCGTATGCGTATGTACGTTGTGTGAATCTTTCCTCCCGTCTAAAATGACGAAATATGTGTTGTGTCTCCGCTTCTTTTGTTCTTGTTGGAAATCGAAAACACTCGAAAAGAGAGAGGAGAGTAAAAGGAAAGAATAGCACAGCTATCCGCGAGGCCAGCTCAAGAAGTCTCGAGAACGAGACAAATCAAAGAGGAAAGGAAAGTATATGGGGCCTTTGACGGACAGTTCGCAGAAGCCTGGGAAGGGGGAAAGACTTCTAAAAAGGCGCTCTGTCATGTGCCCTGACAGCAGTAGATGGGGTTTTAATGACCTGCATTGTCCCTCCCTCATACTTTGCCGTCTGGTCGAAGACCGACACGGAAGTGTCCAAACTCGCGAAGAAGACAACATGTCGGACCCGCTCGCTCTCGTTCTTCTTGGCGGCTGTATGGTGTGCTTGCTGCCGCCAAGGGGGCGTGGTCGTCTGTCCTGTCGCGGTGCAGCCGATAACCTCAGCTACGGCCAGAGTTGCTTGCTCCCAAATCATGAAGCCATCATGAAACACGACAACCCTCACATCTTCAGATAAGCATCCGCGCATCCTTGGGCGGGCGCCGGCTGCAGATTTTAAACTCGGACGCTCAGCCGGGAAGACCCCTGTCGCATAAAAAGGCCGCCCTGTCCCCTAGCGTCTTATCCTCCCTCGACTAACCTACCGGCGGGACAGTTTAGGGTGCAGAGACTCATGGCTTGCATTGAGTGCTAGGTAATCGAGGCTGGATGACCCTACCTGACCCTGCACACGGCACTGTCAATAGCCTAGCCTCCACCTTAGTGCACACTCTGTACAGTGGACTCTGCCCTCTTGAAGTCTTGATCTGGAGACCGAGAGGCCCGTCGAGATTGGCCTTGGCGGTTGATTGGGTTGATGTTTCGCTCCATCGGGAGATAATGTCTGAAGAATGTAGTTGTGAAGAGGGCTCACCCCACGACATTTCCCAGACACGATTTATCTAATTGTGATACTTCCGCCGGCTATCTACCGGCTGGGCGAGAGGCCCCAGAGTCAGCGTACCGTAGCATCCTCTCCGTGTCGACCATTTGTCCCCGCACTCTGGCCCAAAGCCAGCCATCACCTCACGACGAACAAATTCGTCCGACTCTACAGTCGTGTTTCTCCTATGGTCTGTTCTCTCTTGTCACTGTCTCTCTCCGCTCTCTATCAGATCACAGCCAGAGGACGGCCGGTGAAGCTTTCTCGCTGCCTCTCCCTTGGCTCCGCCTTGGCAGCCTTTCCCTGCTGTAGCAGATCTGCCGGAGGAAACGCATCCCGCACCAGTAACACAGAGACTGACTCTGGGCTCCTAGATCTTGTGTAGCATGCTACAAGGAACGACTCGCGTGTCTCTCTGGCTTCTAGCCCCCCCTTCCGTGTCGGACTCTCCCGGCGCTAGCAGCATGCTCTTGTCTTGGGTCCCTGTTTGACTTGGCCCAGCATCGCCTGACTCCATTCCACAGCCCTATCGCGCACGCTGATCAACAGTGATGAGCAACGAGAGAGAAGATCATTTTGAGCTTGACGAGAATCCCTCCCCTCCCCCGAGACTCTCGCGACAAGTTTGTGCACGGATCAAGGTGTCAAAGTTCACTCAGGTCTCATGAAGCGCAGCCCAGGCCAGTTTAAATCCCCAAGACCAGTAAACAAACTCCGCGGCAGCTGGCCGTTTCCGCGCGCCCTCTGGACACTCTGCGCGCGCTGCTCCCTCGCCTCCAGCTCCCTTTTCCCCGCCCCGGCGGGAGGAACCCTCAACTTACTTTACATCTGCGTGAATCTCCCTCACCAAGACGCCAGAGTTCGAGGAAAGGGGGCTCTTGGTGCGAAACTCTCGAGGCGTCGTACGATAAGGCGTAAAAATCGATTGGCGATGCCAAGTGGGATGTTTGCTGATCGTTCGTCACTTTTTAAGTCTATCTCTCACAGGATGAGGGAGAGAAGCAGAAGCAGATGCCGAACCATCCTCGACATCAGCAAACGCACAAGCGAACACGAAAGAGGGCTGCAGATCATGGAGATCATATGGGGGGGAGGAAACCAACAGTCGACAAAACTAAACAAGGCCAATTAACCATCGAAGCCAGCTTTCAAATCATGCACGGGTATCTCAGCTTCCGTCCGCTCTCGGTCCCTTCCCGCGGCACAGCGGCAGACGCACAACGCAGAAACACAGTCCGCCTCCTCCCCTCCCCCCCTCCTTTTCGCATCAGTCTGCCAGCGCCACCAACAATCGATCAGCCATGTGAGCGGGCAGCATAGTCGACTTGAGCCTCTCTCTCTCTCGCCCGAACTATCCCACAAACCATCTCGACAATTACATCTTCCTTCCCTGCCCCCGATGTTACCCCCTCCGCCTCAGACGATGACACCCATGGCCTCCATCCCCAACACACCCACAGCCAGACCCAACCCCACGCATGCAGCGGCAAGGCCACCAGTGCATCGCGCCGCGGCCACACCTCCTCCGGTGCTCGAGCTGGGACTGACTCCCCCAGTCGCCGTTCCTCCGGCCCCACCTCTGGCGCTGCCCGTGACGGGACAGTCCGCGGTGCACGGGAGTGCGGACACGAACGGCGTCGCTGCCGCGGTGCCTGTCTCCGCGCTCCCCGTGACGCTGAAGACGGGCACTTGTGTTACCGCGGTCACGTTGGGCGTCGTGTTGTTCGAGTTGACGTTGAGCACCGCGTCAAGGATCTGGATGACCCCGTTGGCGATGAGGATGTCCGTCTGGATCACGCGCGCCGAGTCGACGAAGATGTCGTTGTTGTACAGCGTCACGCTGAGGTTCCTCCCACTGACCCCCGTCTGAAGTCTCGCTCCACTCAGCAGGTCCGACTTGCCGTACACCGTCGAGGGCACAATGTGGTATCGCAGCACCCGGCGGAGGTCCTCCCTGCCCATCGCCGACACGGTGCCCGCGACTCGCTGGAAGGCGGCGTTCCGCGGCGCAAAGATGGTCACATTCTGCGTCTCGGCGAACTCAGTCACCAGGTCGGTCGCGTACAGCGCGCCCAGGAACGCCGTCAGATCAGTGTACGCATCGCGCGCAGTCTTCTCAATGCGGGCCGGCGGGACCATCAGGCTGTCGACGACCTGCACGTATCCCCCGTCGAAGGCGATGTCCGTCGCGACGGCCGTCGTGCGCTGGGCCACCCCCGACGTCACGACCACCTCGCCATTGGGCCCTTTGGTCACCAAGACACTCTGCCCGCCCGTGACATTGGAGTACCGCGCGTCCGTGAGCAGGGTGGATTCGATGGACGAGTTGCCCGGGAACAGGGCGTCGAAGGCGATTTTGGCGTCGATGATGCCGTACTGGAGCGCGACGGGGATGCCGTCCTTGTCGGCGTCCCAGCCCTGGCCCTTGGTGTAGGCCTGGTCGCTCGGCGCGAGGATCTGGCGTTCGTCAGAAGATCTTGTCCCGAGTTTTCTGGCATGAGAGATAAGAACAAGGGATGTTTTGTTCGCGCTGCATGAAGGGCTTGCACAGTTGGAGGCCCCATCGGTTCGTCTAAGCGTGACAGGGCGAGAGGCAGAGAGGGTAATGCCGCTGTCGCTAGGTGCATCGCCAAAGCCCTTCGTGCAGGTTTGACAGCTGGGAAGGGGTCTGATTGGGATGGCAAAATAAACTCGAACGTACCGTGACGCCGGATTTGGGCAGCTTCGAGAAGATCTCGCTATTTCCCTGTTGGCCTCGAGTCAGTCACCCAGGCTGTTTTTGGCTCTTCTCGAGGCTTGAGACATCGTGGTGGAACGGGATAGGATCTGAGTGTTGGCCTTGCGCATGCGCATTATGCGACCCTCAAGCCTCTGTATATAATCAAAGAGCCCTCCCGCACTGGCTAGCGATGATGCAGAAGGCTCCGAGAGCCCGCTGGCTGTGCTTTTTTGTTCTTCTTTCTCACCTTGATAAGATCGCGAAAAGTTGTTAGGTTGGCCTGCTTCGCGAGGACGTCCTCCAACTTTTGGCCCGCGACAGCGGACGCGCCAAGCATGACTGACAGCGTCGTAGCCCACAGGGCCCAAGATGACGGCCTGATCATCATCATCGTCGTCCGTCTTTTTTTCTGCTCCTTCCTTCGTCCCAGCGGCGGAATGATTAGAGTTGGCTTCCTGAACGCAGAAACGCACAATGTTGCGCAGGACTGGCAGATGCGGCCCACTTCAACGGGGGCGAGCGAGGCGGGTTTTGACGGTCACAACGTCCGTCGATGATGCTATTCCGTACAACGTGAAGCAGACACGGTCCAAATGGAGACTCGACCGTCAGCCGTTGGAAGGCCCGATCAGGAGGCAAGGGGGGGGCAAAACAACCCGAAGAGGAAGAAAGGAGAGGAAGTTTTTTTCTGTCGAAACGGCGTGTCTATGGGCGCGTGAGGCAAGGGCAGGGCGCCATTATGAAGCTGAGAGCGATTGTTCTTTCACCCTTCCATTCCCCCCGTCTGACGGCGATTTCGGGCCTGGAACTCGGACGCGGTGGTGTGTGGTGGGCACCTAGCACCGTGGCGTCCTAAGAGAGGACCTGCAGGTGGTGAGGTTGCATTGGGATCGCGGACAATTCAGCCCGCCCGTTTGCACCATGTTCTTGATGAGCGGGCAGCTTCGTGGCGTTTAGTGGTTGCAACCCCCCATGCTGCTTTTGGGAGAGGAAATTGCAGTCAGGGGGCGTTCGTGAAAGGCTTTGACCCTTCGTGCGCCGACGATTTAAAGTGGTGGCGTCGAGGAGTCGGTAGAGTCAACCAATCTAGATCGTTTCACACGTGCGCGCGATCTTTTGGCCTTCAGCTTTAAAGGAAGCCATGGGGACACTTGCAACATCGCGAGCAGCTCCATCGTAAGACATCGACGACGAACAAGGTAAACGCGACGGATCAGAGATTACAACGTTGGGGGGGTGGCTGGCGTGTGTTGGTCATCTTTTAGCACCATCTTCTTGTGCCTGGCGCTAGAACCAACATGGCACCTCGTTCTGTCCTGCATGCGCCGAGACGAGCCAGGGTCCAGGAGACGGTTTGCTCATCTTGCACCCTTCTAGCCGACCGCGATGCAAAGGTGCCTGGATGATTTTCCGTCGGCCTGCGGGAGATCATCCGGGGTCTGGAGTCAGCACCTCGAGTCTTTGCTCTGCACATATGGGTGGTAATTACGGCGACTTAATTGCGTCTTAGGAGTTCCAGAATCGCCGAAGAATAAAGTCTCGGTCCCCCATCCCCCCAGTCGTTCGAGCTGTCAACCGGGATGTCCTGAGTAAGACCCAGGCGGATTTCCCATGTGCAGGGCCATTCCCCCACTGCAGCAAGCCCTGGCTGTTCGAGGTATTTTCGGGCTTCGAAACTGGCAACGGCAGGGGCGCACGTCGGTGGCACCGGTAAGCTGCCAAGCCAATATCCCCTGCAGGCTATCGACGATTCAATTCCAGGCATCAGCGATGCGACCCAACGGCGAAAAGTTTTGCGGAGGGCTTTTCCAGCTTCGGCAACCAATGTCTCGGCCGACATTCCGGTATAGGTGGGGCTCCGTTCTCGACCCACCTCTCCGTGGGCTCCGGATTGACCCACACTTCGGCCCGGCATTGCAAGCGGTGACCGGCAAATGATCCTTCCACCGTTCCCAAGCTGTGTAAACGAATAACATTGCTCAAAAGCAGCACCGACCGTTAGATGCATGAATAATTCGGTCAGCTTACCGTCCGAGCGACTGTTAAAGATAGAAAAATGCTATGCAGTCTACACGAGGAATGGGGTATGCAGGATTAACTTTCCGAAAAGAATAATGGCTGGATTTTCAAGCCACACTCAGAGATCCTCCATGTGAATAAAAGATCCAATGATAACACGAGTCGCGGTGTTTCCGCATTATGAGGCTGCAAAAATGTCAAACGACGCTTGCCAGATATCAATGCCGGGCCTTCCTTCACAGGAACCGCATGCCAGCGTGGCTCGTTGGGCTATATCTAGATGTGGTCTTCGGCCTTCGTGCGATCGTCTTGTGCAGTTGAAATGACCGGTTTTCCTTTGATGTTTTTGCTGGCTGTCCGGCTGGTTGTCCGAATCCTGCGAAAATCGAACCACTCGACGACCTAGACCCCAAGCAGCATGTCGCCGAGGGATCCTATCTTGGTCCCGAGGACCAATCCAGTCGAATGTGAGGTTATCCCGATCGCGTCCATGTCGAGTGGTGGTTCCTACGAGAGCCCTCCGTCCTATCGGTGGACGATGGGTCAGCCGACGGACAAGCTACTCCCGTCATCACAGCCTCCCAGGTACGCGCCCGACAACACTCGCTCCGACTCCGTCTCCCGCAGCACATCAACGAACGGCACGAACCCCGACTCCGACACAGTCAAAATGCCGCCGGCGCTGAGGACCTGGGGCCCGATCTCGCCATGGCCCGAGTTTCGGATCTTTTCGCCCGACAAGAAACACAGCTACGCCGCCTACCGCGCCGGAACATTCAGTGGAAAGCGAGGGACAGTCACGATACGCGACGGGGCTACAGACGGTCATGATACGCTGGTGACGGTCGGCAAATCACCAGGAATGAGCTTCATGCGGTCAATTATTGTCACAGTCGAGGCTCGCCCGGAACTTCACCAGGAGCAGTTCACCACGACCATGAGCAGCGGGAGCATGTTCGTCAGCTCTCGGCAGCGGTGGATCTTTGAGATTCCCATCGTGACCAACGGCGAGGTCACTTTGGAGCGATTCAGGTGGAACTTCACGGGTGGCAAGACGATCAAGGACACTGTGGGGTGTACCTGGGGCTACCAACTGGTTTGGCTGCCCCGGCCAACGACCCTGCCTGGCGTGCGGACTGGTGACGGACAACCGCTCAAGCCGCAGGGGACGGGTCCCCAAAGGCCAGCGCAAGCTACCGGCAGAGGAGAGATCGTGGCTGTCATCTCCATGTGTCTTGCGTGTTGCTCGGCGGAGCCTTACAGGTTCAAGTTCTTCGGGACGGGCCTTCGGGGAACTCTAGGTGAGAAGTTCGAGGTTGTAGCGGTCGCGACTGGGTTCTGGCTTTGCACTCGTTGAGAAGCTTCAGGTACGCAGGTTATGCAGAATGCTGGCGCTGGTGCCGGCGCTCGTACTATAGGTAGATAATGTTTTATTTCACACGCCCGTCAGACCCTTTAAGACCTAGCGACCTCGCGAAGGGGTGCACCGATACCTTCGCCGACTTTGTTCAACACAGCTAGGGATATCTTGAACATGATTGATGAAATTTCCACACGTATGATGACCAAAAAAACTTCATACATTCCGCAAAGATCCAGCGATTAGTCCCTCGAAGCTTGCGCTTGACAGGTATATGTAGGCAGGCAAATACACCATCGGCACCTGCCATCTAGCCTCTTTGTCTTCCGCTTTTGTATCAACCCGTTGGTTTGCTTCATGGGCTCGACCCTCCGCCCATAGCCGATCGACTGTTCGCAGACAGCATGAAGTGCTCCATGTACGGCTCGACATTGATTGGATCTTTGTGACCATCTATATATATTGGTCGCATTTTCCTCAGCCGATTAGGAAGACACTCTGCGGTAATTTCAACAACGCTAAGCAGCCTGCAAAGCAATGAAACCCGTTTGGAATACCAGGCTTGCCTAATGGATGTCTCCAACTGTGACGGTTCTCCATGTTGATGCTCATATTCCATCCACAAGACATATTCGCAAATGGACCTCTGAACGCCAGGTACTGGATTGCGGTGCAGATCTATGTCCATACACGTTTCATACACGAAGCGATCGTTTTTGTAGTCAATTTCAACACGTTCCTATACACACAATTAGCCGTGAGATAGTTCATTCTAGGCAATTGTTACCTTTAGCGGGGTCTTCGGCCTTTTGGTTTCCGCCGCCTTTTGGCTAGCTTTTCGAATTGATTTCTTAATCAGTGTGAACCAATGGGTGAGAAGCTGTTCGTAATCCTCCTCATTTATATGGTTCATTTCACTTCTCAGAATTTCGGCGAATTCCTGTTCCTCGTCTATGATTTCGTCCATGTCTTCTTTGGATTTCTTCGACCTGAAAACGAACTCAAGGGGACGTTCTTTGAGTCGGAATTCGCAACAGACATGGGTCATCTCCAGATCTTGATGCGCGGTCTCTCGAATGAGCGACAAAGCAACCTCTCTCGCCGCTTCGGCGCCTTGAAATTCATGGATCAGATTGAGCCACTCCAATGACCATATTGGGAAGTGAAACCTCCATCCGAAATGATCGGTACACCCCTTGTTTGTCGTAGTAGTGAGGCACCCTGCGGGCGAGCATGGGCACCTGCACCGATCCCTCACAAGAACATTCGCGTCGGCTGCAAGCAAGACCCTCATAACGTCCATCGTTGAACGGATTCGATTAAGGTCCATGGAATTTAATCCCGTCAGTGCGTGTCCGATCGCAGTGCGATGCTGATTATCTTCGAGGTTGACGTCAGCTCCGAGCTTCAATAGTCTGGCAGTCAAGGCCACGTCGCTACGCTTTGCAGCATTAATCAGAGCGTGTTGACCAAGGCTGTTGGCATGGTTGATAATTGTGAATCCATTATCGATCAAGGCTTCTAAGTCGGAGACAGTCTTAATGTCATGCAGAAGGCAGTTATTCCTTATGTCTTCCCCATTATCGTAAGTGAAATTGACGTCTTGACACAGAGCCAGGAAGTGTCGAAAAGAGATCGGGCTGTCATGGTCGACGTCCGGAACAGCCAGGTAGGCGTTGATCATTGCTGCTCGGACCCAAGACTCTGCGACTTCCGTCTTGGCTGATTCTTTGATGACCAAGAGAAGATTGTAAATCAGACACCAGTTCCGTCTAGCTATGGCATATCCGAAGAACGTGCGTTTGTACCGGCTATCTCTTGTTTCCAAATCGGCCTTTGCCTTGATGAGGAGATAGAGAGCCTCTTCTTGGTCTGTCGCTGCCGCATACATCAAGGGTGTTATGCCATAGTTGTCGACAGCATTCACATCGTGACCCGACTCTATGAGGGCCGTGAGATTCTCGGGGTTGTAGACTGCAAGATGAACAGGAGTTTGCCCAAGAAAGTTCTTCTCATCTGTTTTGGAGCGCTCGGTCCATGTCTCCACTACCTGCGGTGACCCGAATAAGACGGCCTCATGAAGAGGCGTCATACCGGCAAAACCTTGCACAATTTAGTCAGTTCTAAACTTCTGGCGAACTGTTCATGGCGAACCTTGGTTATCCTTGCAAAGAATGCTAATATACTCGACGAAGAAGGGATCGGGGGTGACACTCTCGGATATCCAATTGGATGAGCAAGGCTCTGGCCATTTCTGAGCCTCTATTTCTCCAGCGTCGAAATCGAGATACATCAGTGTCTCAAGAAGGTCGAGATGCGGACCTTCCCCGATCCATTTGGCGCACCTTGTGAGAAATCTATGCCACATCTTGTCAGATTCAAGCGCTCGATAGAACATTTGAGTGTCTTATCGAAGGCGATTTCGCCATGTGCAAATTTCAACATTTACTTACCGGGGATGCATGCTGCCTTGTATCATACCCAATTCACCCATGAGAAGCTTTAGCAGTTTGAATTGCTGCCGGGTAGCATATCCTCCCCATGGACGACGTAACAGCTCCTATGTGAGGTTCAGCGAATGTGGTCACTCATCGAGGACATGGGAAGTCATACTTCTACATAAGATCTTCCAGCCGGATTCACGTGGTACCGAAAGCTCGAGTCACTTTGATAGAGGTGAATCAGACGACTGTAAGCATCCTCGTACTCCATCGTCCCGTTTTCGCACCTCCAAATAACCTCAAATCCTGGGGATGTGTAGGGAACGGTGTGGTCAGTCTGAAGACTCAACGAGGGTGAGAAGGATCCCGATGCACTGAGGAAGTGAACTTTTACCACGACAGATCGATGGATGCCGAGTTGTGTCAAAGCCAGTCGAAAGTCCACACCATATTTCGCTGCATTACAATCTTCCACGTTGCAAGTTTGGAAGATCCCCATGAGACTGTAGTCGAGTGCCCAGAATCGCCCGGAGGCTTTCTCGGAGTGATGACATTGACAACAACAAGATCTCGACAAGCAGTCCTGGCGGTATTTCAGTTTTTGGCGCTTGATTATATGGTGCGTCTTCGCGATATCGATGGCCTGGCTCGACAACGAATCATCAGGCTCCAACTGTTCTGGTTCCAGCTCTGGAAGTTCTTCAGTCGATTCGAGTCTGGCTGTCTGAGTAGATGCTTGTGAATCGTGGTCCTCGAGGCATAGGTGCCTGACTTGAACTGATTGAAGTAGTCTGTCCCGGGTATCAGTCATCTAGCAACTGGGGCCGGAATAAGACGGCTCGTACAAACTTAGATTCATCTTGGCTGAATCGATTTCTCTTTGTAGCGCTACAATGTCTTCCTTCAAATGACGGAAAATCCACATTTTCGACACCGATTTTCCACTCATTTTGGGGCGTTCGATGATCCTTGTTATCAGCCTTTCAAGATTCTGGCGGACTCGGCTGCAGCTTCGCTGGCAATGGGCGAAGGCCTGCTCGTCACGATATGTGGCATCGTCGGCCGATTGCATTAGACATACCATGAAATTCAGCTCACTCAAGAGAAAGTCCACCTCACGATGAGCTTCCTTCACATTCTGGCGGATATCGCGAAGCTTGTCAATCCCGCTGCTGATTTGGACCAGTAGAGGAGCGAGACCCAAGACGATGCCGACGATTTCAGCCATATCGCCAGATCGAGTTGCAGGGAATGATGAGAAATCGCTAGAGTCAAGGCAGCTGATCATCAGAATGGGAGCTTGAGCATCTCGTTGAGACACACTGGACACTAAAAATCCCTGACTCCAAAGGTTTGCCTTGCCAATGAGCCCCAAGGCAGTGAGATGACGGGCTTGGCGCCGAGGCAGATTGCGGCGCACCGCTTCTCCGACATGTTGTCCGCAGACAGATAGCTGCGCCTCCGTCGCCTAAGCAAGCGGCATGCATGAGGGCATCTGTTGGCCTCGAAGACCCCCGTCCCGGGCCTTCAAGCAGGCCTCCTACCATTTAACTGTCGCGTGCTGCGGGGTCGTGACGGCCTGCCAGCATTTAATATTCCCAAAAGTGCGTATCCTTCCAGTAAGACAAATCAACGGTATGGATGTTCCAGAGGATCGCGGGCTGACAGGCAACCAGATGCCTTCAACCGGCATGGTAGATCGAATGAGTGCTCCACTCACAAGTTCTCAATCACTCCAGATTGGACGTTTTGCTTCTTGCGTCGGCACGGAGCGTCCAAAGTACAATCCAGTGGTTGGAACCAGGTGCTGATAGTAGTTGTGGCCATGCAATGCTGTGCCGCAGAAGGGACGGTTTGGGCTGGCGTCGTTGGCTGGCAATGAGGCAAAGTCACCAGCGCCCACCCACCCTAAGGTAGTATCCACACCCTCTATCCTGCAAGCTGCCCAAAGTGAGGCGGAACGGGCGGTGTATCAAATTGCAACCACTACGGTGATCCATCATACTTCCTCGAGACATGTACACAAATCGGCAAAGCCTGCCGTACTTTTCTGCCCTTTGTAAACCGAAATGTCTTTTAACCATTTCCTGGCCCACTGAATACACATGCGATGGACCACGACTCCCGCCCTTCAGATGCTGGAGGATAACGGTTGTGCCACACCTCGCGCCGTTGCGTGTGAAATGCAACACCCAGAGAATATCCACTGAAATATTTGCGCCCAAACACATCAATCCTTTGAGAAGTAGGTTCAGATACCCCTCTAAGCCATCGCACTCTTGCTTATAAGCAGTAGTTGCCTCATCATTCTCATCAGCGCAGCCTTGCGACAGGCCGTGTCATCATGGCTGATCCCCTGAGCATCTCAGCCAGCATCGCTGGGCTGGTCACTCTTGCCGATACAGTCTTTCTACGCTTGACGAAGTACATTAAATCAGTAAAAAATGCAGAGAAAGAGATTGATGATCTTTGCAAAGAAGTGAATCTACTTGGTGGTGCTATCAACATGCTAGCGAGACTAGCAAGAGGCCACGAAATCGAAGACGAGCCATTCAACAAGGACTTCCGAATGTACCACATCGAAGGATGCGCTGTGATACTCACCGAAATCTCTCAGAAGACAAAGAAGTACGATGCGAACTCGAAAAGTAAAGCTCTGAAGCTGATGTGGCCATACACATCCTCGAAGACAAAAGAATTGCTTGCCGCACTGTCCCGCCACAAGGAAAACATCAATCTCGCTTTGACAGCCAATTCCATGGAAGTGCTACTACGATTCCTAGCCAAAGAGGAAGATAGGGAAAGAACTACTGCTGAAATCCAAGACGATGTTCGAAAAACTCGACAGATTATGGTACGGATCCAAGAAGATACCACTCGGGGAAAAATCCTGAATTTCTTTCTCGACTATAACCCACAGCCTAACTACGAGATGAGTGTCAAGCTACGACATCCAAGGACGGGAATGTGGCTTGAGCGTCTTCCGGCGTTCCAGGCATGGCTTATGAATCCTGGTTCACGGCTCTGGCTGAGCGGTATTCCCGGGGCAGGTAAAACTGTTCTTGCAGGATCTATCATCGCACAAGCTTTGGCGCGAAGCTCAGATAGTGTGGCTATCGGATTCTTCTTCTGTGACTACAAGAATTCGGTAACACAGAAGCCAGCAACCGTTCTTGGGACCTTGGCTCATCAGCTCGCAATACAGAGCGAACGAGCCTACACGATACTCGAAGAATATTACTGTGAGCTTCACCCGGAGAAAGGCCTCCCACGATCTCCAGACCCAGATGACCTCGTGAAAATGATTGTGGCAATGGCAGAAGCCTTTGACAAAGTATACATTGTCGTCGATGGGCTGGATGAATGCCAAGAAAACACAGAGGAAGTTGTGCGAACTTTGCACGCCATTGCAGAAACTTCGGATGAAATCTCGATTGCAGTATTAAGTCGTGATGAGAATAATATCCGAGATCGTCTTCAAATTGAAGATAGCAGTTTTGCCAACATACAAATTGCGGCTCACAAGGAAGATATTACCGAGTACGTGACTTCAGAAATCCAACAACGAATGGATGAAAAGAAGTTACATTTCACGGATCTCACCTTGAAAGGAGAGATCGTGGAAGGGCTGGTCGATGGAGCGAATGGAATGTAAGTTGTGGAGTGAGCCAGCGAAGGAATATTCGGACTTTAACTAACACCGTTTCGCGATAGGTTCCGTTGGGTCGCATGTCAACTTGACCATCTCGGATACTGCATGTCAGATGAGCAATGCCGACAGGCACTACGAAGTCTGCCACCCGACCTCCCTGAGACATACCTGCGTATCCTCCAGAGAATCCCCACAGCAGTGCAATCATATGTGCATCGTACACTTCTTTTCACTGCCTACGCCAATCCAAAGCTGGGTTTCGAACAGCTCAGAGAGCTTCTTTCGGTTCCATCAAATGGTTCACAACTGAAGGCATCCGACTTGATCCGCGAAGGTGCTATTACGCGGCATTGCAGCAGTCTAGTCCGAAAATCAAACGACGGACATTTCTTGGAGTTCGCTCATTTCTCTGTGCAAGAGTTTCTCAAAAGCAGTCTCTTACAGGCGTCTCGGTTGGCGATGTTCACAATTTCTGAATCACGATGCAATCGACTTTTGGCAAGATGTTGCGTCGACTACCTTCAACTTGACAATTTCAAGCATTTTCCAACAGCAACAGAAGGGGAGCTTTTCTACATGACAGAAAGAAGTCAAAATTACCCACTGTATGACTACGCTGCCGAAAATTGGTTAAGCCACGCACGAGAGGAATGGGATGATGGCGAATTAGTGACCGCAGCCAAGCGACTTTTTGATCCTCGTAAGACAGCGCAATTCATGTCATGGGCTGTAACCCTGGCTCTTCCTCCACGAAAGACGAACATGAGCATTTTAGGCGACCTGGAGGCGCACATAATAACGGAGACCATCGACAAATCCTTTCGACCGTTAACCCTGGCTGCAGCGTTTGCTTTGCCAGAAATAACTTCCTACCTTCTGGAGGAATGCACATATCAAAATGATGAAAGCTCGATCGGAAACGCACTCCAGTACGCAGTATCTCGGCTCTGTCGTACTCCTCTGTTAATCGATGAATCCATTGAGTCCGAGGAATATCTTGGTAGTGACTCTAGATCTGTTCTTCAAACAGTCCACAAGCTTCTACAATGCTGCAAGGAAATACCCGGGAATGTTATACATCACGCTATGACGTCTTGGGCATGGACGGCCGATTTCTCAGTTATCCAGCTGTTACTCGCTGAAGGAGTACAGCTCGTCCAGAGCGATATTGATGACTTCTCGGAGTCGCAAGAGTACTTTGACCTATATAGCTGCACAGAGCCGCTGTACTCTTTCTGCGAGTTCCTAAGCTCCAGGATAGACAGCTCGCCCTTGTACTTCGACCTATGTCGACTAGTGTGGGACTCTTGTTTGCAATCAGGCCTTGACGTTCAATACATCAGCGGCTATAATATTGACCCTCGCATCTCAAACGACAAAGCAAATCTTGAGCAACGGGCAATATTGGCGTGCCGTGATCTTCGGTTGGATACCTTACAGGAGGTGGCCAATGACCCCAGACTTGAACTGCGCTCTGTGGTTGATTCTCACGGTAACAGTCTCTTACACATTTTGGGAGGTGAAGAATCAAGTTTCGGATATTCTCGAGTAGAATCGACATTCAAATTTCAGCAGATTCTGGATATGCTTTTGAGTGCCGACTGCAGCCTCTCTATGAGAAGGCATGACGGCCATACGCCTTTTTCCCTTGCTCTCGCGAAGAGGCAGAATGAGACGGCTATAACCATTCTGAGAAGAAGGGAGCTAGAGCAAGAAGCATTAGAGTCGCCAATTCCACTTCTCCTCTTGGTTGCGGAGCACGGCACCGAAGAGGTTTTGGACGAACTGCTGGGCAAGGGCCTCCGGGTTCAGACTATTGACTACAAGGCCACGACACCACTCCATTGTTTGGGGTACGGTGCAACTCTCGGTCTGGCTACAACTCTTGAAACGATCCTCCCAGGCAGTCGCAAGATTCGAATCAATGGAAAGTTACCGTGGGAGCTTTACCTGGAAGATACGCACAGGCCACTGTCTGTGTCTGTTCTAGACTTTCTCGTCCAGCCATTCCTTTTTACGCCACAGGCCTCAGAGGCGTCGAAGGTCTGGGACTTTTTCAGCAGGAAAATCATACCGTACGCATCCAGGGCACGCCAAATGGTTGACGACTTGGCTATGTATCTATCGTGGGCTGGGATAAGCTCGCATTATGAAAGCTTCTACAACAGATCTGCCGTTTCGGCAGTTCTCGAAGGCTGTGATTTCAACCTCGACGCAATGGATCCTGGTTCCAAGACTCTCGCGTATCTTCCTCTCGAAGACGACACCATATGCGTTCTGCTACAAAACACGAAACATCTGCTCCACTTTCGGCAGTCTGCCCACGCGACGCGCTTATTGAAGTAATCCATCAGTTTGGAATACAAAATGACGACTTATCAGCTGCTGTTGCAGGGCGTTGCAGTTCATCAACGAACTGAGAACTTATCTACGCTTGAATACGCGTGCGCCCTGCCAGCGAAGGGCATAGAGGATGTGTCTAGAGTCCAACAAATAATGGACTACGGAGACGCTACTTTACTGAATCAAACGAACCCAAGCACCGGCCTAGGGCTTATTCATCTCTCTCATAAGGATGACGAACCCCACTTCAGACGAGAGATCCTCACATTCCTGGTAAAACGAGGTGCAAACGCTAATCTCCGAGTCGGCGTTGCACCATACGATTCTCCGCTGCTTCACTACTTGAATCGGTACACCTTTGATGCTGCATGCTTGCTCGTTGACAACGGGGCTGACCCAACACTATGTAACATGCATGGGGCATCAGCAATTCACGTTGCAATTGCGAGAAATGCCATATCGTTCCTACTCCATTTGGAAAAGATCGTTACGTTTGCGATTGATTGGGAAACTACTTGCAACATGCGCCTAATGTCAGTGCAGTACACTGGATTGCGGTCTTTACATCTCGCGGCACTTGGTTCATTTGAGTGTCTGAAGTTTCTTCTGGCCATGAGACCGTCCCTCGACATAGAAGCAAAGGCGGGCTATGGATTCACCTCAATTCACTTTGCGGCGCTCGGCCGGAACATCGCAAACATCAACATTCTCGTTTCGTGCGGGGCGGAGGTCAATGCTAGGTCAGCTGACGGTCGGACAGCTCTTCATATTGCTGTTAGTACGATGAATCTTCAATTAGTTGAACGACTGCTAGAATTGGCCTGCGAAGTCACGAGTAGGTCAAACGGAATGACGCCCATGATGTTGGCGTACCAGCAGAACTGCCAGGCTATCATCGACTGTTTGGCACCTCATACAAAGGATGCGAAAGACTCGGCCTCTGTGGGAACATACTCCTCGGCAGTTGCTAAAGCACTCCACGGCGCTATTTACGCTGGAAATCTCACATCTTGCCAAACGCTTCTGGGGTTGAATTCGAATGTCGATCTTCAAATCCCTGATGGAGTTTATCGTGGATTCACTCTGCTGGCCATTGCCATTGTGTTTGGGAAGCCCGATATCATCAGTTGGTTACTAGAAAGGGGCGCGAATGCGAACATCCAAACTTGGAACGGCTGGTCTGCCATTCACGGACTGTTACGGAAGCCCTGGTTGAACATGAACTTGCAGGCCATGCTTAACAAGTATTTTACTGATGGTGGGAGTATTCTCGAAGAGCCGCGATGCCTTTTGACTGCAGCTATTACTGGAAACAACACAGAAGGACTGCGCATGCTCTGGGATCATTTAGAGGCTAATGTTCAGCATTATTCGTAAGCAAACATCAAAACATGAAGTGCATCAGACGCGGCAACTAAAGTATGTGCAGGACAAAGATAGGTGCAACCAAGATTCAGGCGCTTTCATTAGCTGTCAATCGAGTCGACGGAGCAATGTCGCCATTGCATCGGGCGGTTCATATGAATAACAATGTCGCCGCCCAGATGCTCATCCAGAATGGTGCCAATCTCGAAGCCAGAGACCTGCTGTCCTGCACTCCTCTTCTCCTTGTACTCAAGACACCAGCGTGTGCTGCAAACCTCTCGATGGTTAGCTTGCTACTTGAGGCTGGTAGTAACGTGGAATGTAGAGACAGCGAGGGTGCGACACCTTTTGCCTATGCCTGTTGGGGTGGCAATTCTAATTCGATTCGACTGCTGATGAATCGCGGTGTAAATATCCGCCAGACAGATCGGCAAAGACGCACTGTTCTACATTACCTTGCTTTGGGCCCTGACCCCCTCCAACATAGTGTAATGCCATCAATGTTTGGCAGACTTACAAAGATGGGCATAGATCCCTTGCAAACCGACAGACTTGGGTGGTCTCCACTTCATTTGAGCATGGCAAACAGGTCCATGACGGCCTTTCTCCTCAACGGGAATTTCCAAGAATCGGAAGTCGGACCAATCCCTTGGACCGAAGCCCAATACATTGACCAATTCATCAGAGGGGCACTCTTGACGTCGTCCTTTCGGTTGTACCGCCTCAGATTACCCTGTGACCACTTTCAGTCACTTCTTAATCTGCATCCCGAAGATGCTTGGAGCCCTCTCTGTTTGGCGGCCGCAGTAGGAGAGACCAGGGCAATGCAAAACCTTCTGCTTATGGGAAGCAACATCGACTTCGAGGGGTGCCCAGACGGATCCGCTTTGATGGTCGCAGTCAAGGAAGGACAGCTGCAATCGGTAATGTTTCTGGTTCATCATGGCGCCTTGATATCGTTTCGGGGGAGTAGACAATATTGGTCTGCGGTGAAGATTTCATCTGCTCCAACGCAAATCATCCGCTGGCTCCTTGTTTGCCGTTCCACAGATAAGGTCTTGATTGAGGGGCCGCCAGGTCATTCGAACACATCCTCTGCCCCGGTCAGGCCGTGGAGTGGCGTTGACAAAGCTGAGATGGTCTTGTTAGGATTGTGGGAAAGGCAGCCACATGAGTCATCACGGCAGTACTGGTCCCGCTTAGAACGGATGAAGCAAGAGTTTTATGGTAAGGTCATACCTCCTGACCTAGGAGCCAAGACGAGGAGGGAGTCTAAGTTGGTCCCATCAGAATCAGTCAGGGTTGCGGCTGGCGGGTATAGCTGTACGGATGAAAATGGCCGAAGACTGGGTTTGAGTACGGAAGTGGAAGATTTTCTATTTTGGTCTCGACTTCGCCTGTGTATCAAACACTGATGCTGAATTATTGGGGCGCATTTCATTCTCCGCCGGCGCCTGTCTAGCGATTCTTTCGATTTGGACGGAGCCTCAATGCTTCATTCGTCTTGACTATGACTTGGAATATTGTCTTTTGTTGGCTTTCGTTACTTCTATTGTTTCTAAACAGACGGTATCGCCAGCCACGGTGAATATTCAAGTCGTGTGTCTTCCTCGCATAGACCTATTTTCACATAAATATTGACTTAAAATCACAAGTCTCATCAGACCTCAATCAGAACAAGGATACGAAGTTTATTAATCGCAAGCTATCGTGTTTATGAACAATTTGCCAGTGCCACGTCCTTCGACCCAGAAATGCCACGTATAGCTCACGATACTAACTGACACACACCTCCCACCTTCGTCGACACACTTCATCTTAAGTATTTCGCACACGACCTCGATCCTGATCCTCCGACCATCGACCTTGGTCTCCTCTGCGCGAGACAGCCTAGTATAGCCCAACAAGGATGTCACCTCGGACCCGAGCTGTGAGGTGAACCTCGGCTTCAAGGTCAAGCTTGATACCGACCATGAGGCCGGCGTCCTTGAGCTTGCCGTTGTCGTCAACGGGACCCTTGAGGAGGTTTCCTAAGGGATGTTAGACGCGGAGCCTGGCGTTGAGGAAGTTTAGCTTACCGATGGGTCCGTTGGCGGGGCCGGACAGGCCAGGCATGGGGAGGGACTTTCCAGAGTTCTCCTTGTTGGTGTTAGTGGTGTTGAGGGAGTTGTTGGGGTTGTTGGTGCTGAGAGAGTTGCTGGGAGCGGTAGTGTTGCTGGAGTAGCTGGGGTTGTTAGACGCGGAGTTGGTAGAGGAGGAGAGGTTGGAGGAGGCAGTGGTGGAGCTGGTCGGGGGGTTGAAGTTCTTGGTACTGGGGGCAAGAATCAATTGGATATGAAAGCAAAACTGGGTCTTGATAGTACTTACGGGGAAGACATTCTGGCGGTGTTTGTTCGGGAACGTGAGGAAGATCGTGAATGCGTTGAAGCGGAATCGAGGTTTTCGTGAGATCGTTTATGCCACAGCTTGCCTGTGTGACGAAGTCGAGGTTTTGGTGGTTGAGTATCTGCGGGCTTGTCTGGTGGTTTCTTGGGCGAAGGACTCTGGCGTTGGTATCTCCAAGCTGATCTGCTATGAGACTGAGGAACTTTGGTGCTGCTGAGGAAAAAGGTAGTCATCTTCGGCGGGAGCTGGCTTCCTCTTTATCCTTTTCCGAGCTTGGTGTTGTGAGACATTTCGAGTATATGTAGCTGAAGCTGGTGGACTCCCAAATTTCCCTTCATCCGGACGTAAGGGAGGAGCTCTGCTGCTGGGATCCTCGACAAGGATGCGCACTCTGTGTACGGTTACTGTGCAATGCCACGGCGGAGATATCTGCAGTGAAAACTCAGCTCCTCGCCCTACCCGACGGCGGTTCACCGCAGCTCCCAACAGAAGAAAGCAAGTCCATGCTCAGGGGATGATGCTTGTTCGACCGCCTGCTCGCACTTAAGGTGTCGGGAGAGGCGCGCCGGACACATCGGGCAAATTTGTCAGACACTGGCATAAATCTACGTCCATCGAGCTGCAACGCCCCTCTTGCCGAACGCTACCTCAGAGACAACAAGCACATCTTGCACTTCACACAATGGTCACCGCATTTTTCGTCGCGTTCTCGGCGGCATTCGGCATGGCGGAGGCCATCCGACACACGCAACAGACAGCTAGGAGAAAAGAACATCGCAGTCGCAAGAACAACTTGCTTATCCGGTGCCGCAAATCCACCAAGTACTCCCCGGAGCTCGAAGGGAAGCATGTAGTTCTCTCCGGAGACAAGGTATCCCCCCATTTAATCCTTTCCATTTTCCGAAGTTCACTCGCTAACATCTACATAGCTCTTCGTGGACACAGGAACCGATCCTGACTCGGCATTTGGCCATCAGTTTGCAGGGTACTTCTTGCCGTACCCTGAGAGCCAGTATGCAGGCCTCGTATCGACCATCTGCGACGAGCCACCGATCATGAACTGGATCTACGTAGACAGGGACACGTATGAAGTCAAGTTCGGGACCCGTCCGTACGCGCAACACAACTACACAGGTCCCTTCGACTGCACCAGGCAGGACCACCGGCTCACCTTCGCCAGCTGGGAGGGCTTCTTTGTAGTCCAGAGGGACGATTTCTGGTCGCTGTACTTCGACGTCGAGCAGGACGGGCTAAAGTCGAAACTCGGGGAGGGTTGCCTTGCTTTGGAGGTGGACCTCGTGCGCGTGGAGATGCCTGTCAAGCCAGTGAAGCCGGAAGAAAAGGAGGAGCAGGCTGTGGGCAAAACCTCCGGCGAGGAAGCCAAAGAGAACAACGCTAAAGCGGGAGAGCCTGAGGTGCAGCTCGAGTCACCAGAAGTGGACTGACATGTGGAGAAGGGAGTGACACAAGGGGAGGCGATTCATAGCTTGGCCACCTTGGCAGATGTCGTCCAATCTGGACAGTCGATGTGTTAGGTGAACAGAGAGAACATTGCCTGATTCCCATTATTCCCTCGTTGAATCTGAAAAGCCAGACCCAGCAACAATAAACAACGATGAACACACCCGAGGGTACAGCTTCCTGTGCTAAGGGGGACAGCCGCCGCCGCGACCCCGGATTCCACGCGCCTGGCCCGATCTAGATCCACTCTTACTTGCAGGGCTAGTTCTCAGGATCAGATCATCAGCGTTGCCCTCGGGAGGACTTTTTTATTACACGTGTACGGGTGCTGCAGTACACACAGGGGCCATTGCAGATCTCCCGCTCGTAGCCCCATCTATCGCGAGCTGAAATCGGACGGAGTAGCCCTGTGGAAAGGGTAGATCCTGGTGATGATCATGGGCCAGGCTTCCTTGGTCCTGATACCGATACGGCGCAAACAGGATTCTACTACTATTCACTGGTTGTTGAATTCCGCGAGAATCCATTTGCCGAGTTGAGATGCCGGCAGGCTTCTTAGGTGAGCCATTAATGGTGACAGCCCTGCCGTGCGACTATGTTTCACTCTCTGCAAGTCGGCCGACGGCTGCGCCATTGGAAAAGCAATTACAGGCGCCAAACTTGCACACCGGACCCGCATTGCAAGCGATATTGGACCTATTAAGCCTGAATCTGCTGTAGAAGTTCTTTAATCACGCCACTTTGGTCAACTACTTGGCGCAATGTTCAACCACCGCGATTCATGATTCCACCGTCTAGTTCGGTGAGGACCGCCAAATGCTTGGCCACTGGCAGGTCAGCAGCAAGGCCAATTCAACTCCAATGTTTCCCGACGGTGTCGCTCTCTTCGTCAGCCTCCGTAATATGCCGGATTCAACACAGATTTAACTTTCCGATGTTTCTCGAGCTGCATCGACAGCCTGGCAAAGTGCACCTTGGGGTAAGGTAGCCATGATGTGTTGGCAGAATCCACTCTCAACCTGTGCCCCCACATCAGCCTCATAAGTAGCACACCTAGGTGACGGGATGAACCTAGTGCGCGCGGTTGAAACTATCTAGGCACACCGAATCAGTCGAGGGGAACGAGTGGGACCTCACCCGGGCCGGCCCAATGTTATGAGACTCGAAAGGCTGGAAGGGGGGATTCCAGGAAATGGTCCTGTGGCTGTTCAATCCTTCAAAGCCACCAAGGGCGCCCTCAGCGCGCTTCGAGAAATAGCCCAATGGGCACATTTGCCTTATCTTGAAGGCATATGTTCTAGAATAATTGGGAGTATCCAGTTAATATTACTATTTCTCGTGTTTTGATTTGATGCTTCAGCTATGAGGATCTGCATACTAATTCCAAAGAAATGGACAGTTCAACGGCGAAATCATGCCCTTTCGGCAGATTATGATGCTAAATCTTTCTCTCAAAGACCAAATCTCATTCTTCTTTGTAGGCATTGTTCTCAATGGCAGAATATGGTACGGATACCGGTTACCGGCTCACCCGGCCCCCTCAGGGACCGGTTCCGAGACGTCGTATGATCAGTGGGGGCACCGGGGCCGCTGTGAGACCCCTGATGTCCACTCCTCGGGATGTCGTGCAGGGAGCCCAGGTTCAATTTCACTGCAGCTAGGGCAAGCTAGGAAAATTTGGAGAAAAAAGTGCAATCCAACATATCCACCACAGCGCTCGTAACGGGGACACTGGGGACACTCGTCATGGAAACCATTAAAATTTGAAATATCAAGACCGTCGATGTTGGGCCGGAGCCCGGCGACTCCCACTCGGTATGTACGCGAGCCCAGCCTGCCCGGAGCTCTCCCCAGCCTCCCCCAACCACACGAGGCCGACATCATCCGGTGGCCCGCCGTGTGATCCTGCAGCTTCCCGTGGTCAGCTCACTATCCTCAACTTTGTGTTCCTGCGGCTATTGTCTATCCTGGTTGGTTGGGCAGCATGTCTCTGGAGGTTCCAGCTGTCAATCCACAAATGGCCGTTCAGTCGGAATCGGCGCACAGCTTGCCTAAAACGGCCCTTGGAGGTGGATTACGAATCGATTTGGATAGCTTGGGAATGGCAATCGCCAGGTAAGGGGTAGTGCGCGTATGGTGCAACAATCCTACCCGTGGGATTGACAGACTCTGTTTAGAGCCATGTTGTTCCACTACACGTATGTTCTGTGCCCGATTGCATTTATGCAAGCCCTTTAAAAAACGATTCGAATATGGAACACCTCTGGATGCTTCAGAGCGCGATTCTTCCCGTTGTTGTACTACCTAGTAACTTAGCCAGGCCACGCATCTCGATAAATTGCTTTCGCGGTTACACGACAGCACCTCACACTGTAATCTACGATGGGAATAGCAGTTGAATCGGCAAAGTGCGACCTACAGACTTGAATACAGCCGTAGTATGAAGGTTCCATAGCGCATGAGACTTGTCATAGGTCGATGTGGGGTCATTGCGGGCATAGCCGCCGTCGCGGCGTGTCAGCTACCCCACGATCTCCGATACCCCGGTCTAAAACGGGGCCAGCTCCGAACCCCACCTTCGGAATGCCACTGTCGATTGCCGGCCCCGCATCCGGTGGCGTTGCGATGTGAGATCCCGCTAAGAACAGCCCAGCACATGACGAGATTTGATAAAACTGTATTTGAAGGGGACTGGGACATTCGTATGGGAAAACTTCCATTAGCAAACTGATAAGGCCAACACACAGACAACTCGAAAGCCTCGAATACTGATCAACTCTCCACACGGCCCCCGGAAAACAATTTCACAAGAAAGCACACAACATGGACTACCAAGACAAGATTATAATCGTCACAGGGGCTGCCCATGGACTTGGTCGAGCCGTCGCTGTTGAGTTCGCCAAAGCCGGCGCCAAAGTCATACTGGCAGATATCCAACAAGAGCCTCAGCTAGCCACGGTCGAAGCCTTGCGGCAAGCTGGCCTCAAAGCTTGGGCCTTCGAATGCGATGTTGGTAACGACGACAGTGTCGCAGCCTTTGCAGCTGCTGTTCAAAAAGACATTGGCGTGCCAGACATCATTTATAACAATGCTGTCTTGATCCGATCCGGCAGCATCATTGACGTGGACATGGCCAGCCTCCAGCAACAAGTCAACGTCAACGTCTTCGGATACATCCGCATAGTGCAAGCCTTCCTCCCAGGCATGACTGCTCGTGGAAGTGGATGGATCGTCAACACCGCCTCACCTAATGGGAATGTACCTATACCGCCGGTGGCAAACAACCTCTTCTCCTATTGCTTGTGCAAGGCGGCCGATATTTCGATGAGCCAATGCATGGCCGTCTCCCTGAAGCCACTGGGTATTGGTGTGAGTGTCGTATTCCCTGATGTAACGTACACGGAGACAGTAGACTCTTTGTCTGGCACGTCCTCTGATGAATTTCATCAAACATTCACTTCGTTCTTGAAGCAACAGGGGAAGAATGCCGATGTCGTCGGCAAGAAGATTGTGGAAATGCTCCGGGGTGGTCAATTCTTTGTCAATGTCTCTCCGGGATATGAGGAGGCATTGATCGAGCTGGCGAAGGGCAAGATGGATCCAACGGTGGATTACGTTGCCATGGCACTTGAGAAGTCCAAAGTGGGATAATCATCAATAATTGAGATTCTGTCTCAAGTAGTCAAATAGTTGAGGTTATGGTTGGACGAAATAATGTTGCAGCTTTTGTAGACCGTCCCGGATGGCTCTAAATTTATCTCAAGCGAGTTATTCTGATCTTCCAAAATGTTAGGAACTCCTCACGTATTGTGTGTCTAGAGATATTGCAATTGTTATATGACATGTAAATAGTGAGTTGTTTCTAGATTGAGAGACCTGTCTAGAGACCCTTCACAGTTTTGATAAACCAGCCAAGGAATAAGCAATTGCCCCTGCCAATTACGATCAGAGTAAAGCCATCCTTCAATCGAATCAAAGATGGGCGCCCGCTTTCGAGACGAAAGTCTTGTCAAAGTCCAAGCCAAGATCCTCCATAACCCTCTTGGCAACTGGGCGGCCTCCGCCCCAAACACCGCCACCGGGATGCATGAATGGTCCTGCGAGATACAATCCCTTCACACCTGGGACTCTATACTGAGCCAGAGCAGGTGTTGGACGGCTCAACCCCATCTGGTCAGCGGCCATCGACAGCCCGCAAATGTCACCCCGCTGGAAGCTTGGGCTGTCAGACTGATGGTCCGGAGGAGCGACGGCGTGGTAAGAGCGGATAATGTCCGGTGTAAAGTTATCGAGGTACTTGGAGAAGTATGCAAACACTCTCTGAACCCACTCGTCTCGACGGCGATCCCAGCCCTTCCATCCGCCGTCTGCAGGCTCCGCCTTGCACATGACCACACAATGAAGCAACGACTTGCCAGGTGGGCATCGCGTGGGGTCGGCTGAGCTCACACATGAAGCACCGATCATAATCTTTTCTGGCAGAAGACCGAGAGCCATGTCATCATAGCTCTTCAACAAGTCCTTGAGAGTACCCGGGCAGCAGGTGTTCATGACGCTTCTGTCGGCGAGGGGGCCAGCTTTGAACTTTAGCGGACGTTCGAGGGCTGCGTGGATGACGAAGAGAGTGAATTCGGAGGTACGTGTCTGCAAGGCGGAAGACGTCACAGACTCGTCTAAGCCGTCGACAAGTTGACCCAGCTTGTGGGGATGAATTTGGCCGATGACTGCCTCTTTCGCCCGCAACTCTCCAAAGCGGGTTCTAACCCCCACAGCACGCCCGTTTTCGGTGATGACCTTGACAACTTCGGTATCCAGCTTGATATCCCCGCCGTGGTCCTTGATGCAGCGAATGACCGACTCGGTAAAAGCCGTTCCAGAACCCTCGGGTACAGCAAGCCCGTATCTGTCAACAAGGCCAAATGCAAGGTACACCATGAGACCAGTGCCCTTCGTCGTGGGATGGGCCAGCTGGATCTCTGTCACGAAGCGCAGCAGAGCGACTTGAAGAATTTCGTTCTTGAAGTACCGTTGAATGAGGTCCAATGAAGAGCCAGCCGAAACCGTGGCTATCTCCTCCGCAAAGCCGCTACTAGCAATCTCTTCCGACGTGTCGCGGGGAGGCTCGAACATTGACGGCATTAGCAGATCAGTGATCTTTCGGGATATGTCGACGAATTTCTCGTACGCGTCCGCGTCCTCGGGGGAGATCTCCCGGATGGCCTCGACCGTGCGCTGGCGCTCGCGATAGAGGGGAAGGACTCTGTCTTCCATCACGATGGCGTAGCAGGGGTCGAGTTGAAGGTACTTCAAGCCATACTTAGCCTGGAGACCAAGTTCGTCGTTGGCGATGAGAGGGTTGGCGAGAATCATTTGGTGAATGGCGCTGTGACGCTCGCTGATGAACCCTGGCTCCGCCATCTGAAGACCGGCTACACCGCCACCGGCGTAGGATGCTCGTTCTAGGACGAGGACCTTCTTTCCAGCAGCTGCCAAGTATGCAGCAGTTGTCAGGCCATTGTGCCCAGAGCCGACGACAATAATATCCCAGTCCTTAGACTCGGGTAGAGAGGTAAGCTTTCCTAGCTTGGAGAAATCGGCAGTCATTTTGGAACAACGGACAGTTTGAGAAACAAGATATACAATGTTAAGTTCGCCGATATGATAATGATGGAATAAAAAAGTGAGCTCGACTCCAACACTTGGAATGATGAAGGCTCCTACCATAGCACTTATACACAACGAAAACAGTTTCATGGCCTGCCTGGTCAGAGACAGTCGGTGAACTTGCTTGGCATCCACATACCGCACTTCTAGAGCCCGATTATCCGGCAGTTCATTACTCAACACAGGTCTTCCACTACCCTAGATCCCTAAGCCCCACTGCCCACCGCAACGGACACGGCTGGCGCGAACGTGGTAACTACAAGGTTGACTTGTCATTCCATGGCATTCCTGTTAACGGCCTCGGGCATTAACCTTAGACCGGGTTAGACTCATACTAAACAGACGGGCCGTGTTGCAGTCCCGTTGTAGGAACCCCACAGCTCCGATTCACACCTTGTCCCGAGAGTGGGGTTCTGCAGCTGCGAAGATCCCCCGCAGGTTCCGAAGCTCACTTCATTTAAACTCCGACTTGCCATATTACCCCACAACCTCCGACGCCCGTCTTTCCTCCCCGATTCAAATCATTCAGGCAAGATAACGAATGTAGCTGAAAGCAAACGTGCTGCGTATCTCACTGAAGCTCAATAGCCTTAGTCCATCGACGGTTAATCCCGCAAGTCCGATTGCGGGGAAGAGCCGGGATGTTGGTCAAGTGCGATGTTTGCAACGCAGAGTTCCGTCGGTCAGAGCACCTGAACCGCCATCTCCTCCGTCACCTTGGAGTTCGTCCATTCTCATGTTCTGTGTGTGGTGCGAGCTTCTCAAGAAGGTGGGTCGCCTTTGCGTTTTCTCTTCCCCTGCCCCTGTCTCGAGAGTAAAGTTCTCGGAGTCAAGAGAGTGATAACACTGTTTCAGAGACTCCCTCCAACGCCATGCACAGAGTCACGTGGATTCAACCTCATCACTATCTGATAGTGGCGCTCCCGGACGATCTCGAAGGACATGTGTTTCCAGAGCTTGTCGCGACTGCGCGCGATCAAAACAACGTTGCGATGGACTGATGCCATGTGAGAGATGTCAGAACAAAGGTCGCGCCTGCGTTTACGCTGGCGAAAGCCGTCGGACTGGCAGTTTTTCGAGCGGAACGACAATACAAAGTACCGATCTCCCTCAAGATAATGATGGTATAACAACGAATGGACAGCATTCGGGTCCATTATGCAATCAAGTCGAAGGTCATGAGGTCAGCACCATTATGTTGGAAGTATCGTGTGGGTGGGTGACACTAATGCATCATCACAGGCACCGCATCTACTAGCTTCAGGCTTTGGAACCATTAGCCAACCAGTGCAATCGATCAATACTCAGCTGAGCCCTGACAGGCCAGAGCCGATGTCGCTCGATATGTTGGACATTCCAACATGGTCACCCACAAGATGGTGTTTTCCCTTCTCAGACGCCAATGCTTGGATAGGAGTTGAGCCTTGGCAGAACATGACAGCCGAACATGTACCTCTGGATGACTTCATCTGTTCTAGTCTGCCATATCCAACAAGCGACCCTACCGAGCTTCCCTCAGTACCAGAAGTTTCTGCTATTACGCCAGCACAGGCATCTACGAACGCAGGGACTGCACATGCAACAGAGATTGCCAATCAAAAGCCCTCCGAATCAACTCCGATCCAAGAAGCCCCAAGGCCCAATTACACCAACCATACCGAACTATCCGCCACATTTGCGGAAGCTCTTGGTAGTCCATCTCCTTTAGGGAGAGACTACTCCAACCAAGATGGTAGCAGGGATAGTCAACTGTCCGATGCAAATGGCTTCGTAACAACCGGACTAGAAAACCTCTCTCGCTTAGCAGGTCCATTTGCGATCAAAGCCGGTAGACCGGAAGAGGACTGGTACCTCGAAGATTACGACCACGTTCTTACGCTGCCCGAAAGAGTTTACGAAACGATTGACCGCAAATTTGAGATGCTCAACACGGATAGTGGACTTTGCAGGAAGTTCACGGACAAGCAGTTACCACGGATAACAACCATCAACGCGTTCATCCAGTCGTACTTCGAACACTACAGCGATGTCTTTCCGATGATACACCGGCCAACTTTCGATGCTGCAAATGTGCATTGGGTACTTGTACTTGCGATTGCTGCTACGGGCTGCGGGTTCTCGCAACTAGGCAACACATGCACGACGTTCATCATGCAAGAGTTTCTTCGCCGGTCGGTTAATCTATGTGTGAGCCACTCCGGCCTTCAGCTTGCTATAAAATATGCTGGACTGACACACTAAACCGTGTAGATTGAGCTTGAACCGAACCCCGATTCAGATTCGGAACTTCATACAGCCCAAGCAGCGTTGCTCAGTCAAATAGGCTTGATGTTCTCAGGCAACATGTCTTTTGCAGAGCACGCGCAAAGGAACATGTCTTTAGTGCCAACTCTTTGCAAGAAAGCCAATTATTTTGCTGAAAATAATTCACACAATGAATTTCCTGGAGGTGCGGAGGACTGGAGCAGGTGGATACAAGCCGAAAGTAGGAAGCGGCTTGTTCATCTTGCTTGGGTGAGCACGCTAGACCCCCCC
>JABGLZ010000352.1:55513-104934 GCA_014705045.1 Colletotrichum theobromicola | reverse complement strand
CTGAGAAAGAGAAAAGAAAAAAACACTATTCAGACTCCGCGGCTGAAGGAACGTTAAATTTGACATCTCATCGGTGTGGATCTCGGGGTTGACGGGACGCCTCGACCTCGTATCCCACTCGTCGTCTCCTACTTCGGTGTGTTATGCCTGCGCGATCAGCCGTCGCCCCCCGGGGGTGACGAACACAAGCAAGGGGAGTAACATCGCTACCATCTCAGGGCCTCTTCGCCGAAACGCAATTCAAGACGACGGAGTGGGGAGAATCGCGATCAGGAGGTGGTCAACGTAGGGCTCATGCCATCCCTCTGCCCTACCTGTGTGCTCTCGGCGACTTGTCAGAAGCACCGAGGGGCGGCAGGTTGCAGAAAAGCGCTCAAAAGCGCGTGGCCAGGCATGTTGAGGCACCTTACGTATTCGACAAGTGTCACATTTTTCCATGACATATACGACATGCCCTACTCACCGCAGCACTCACTCTGTGCTCTGCGAGCAGCGCAAGCGGCGGCTGAGAGGCTCGACGTTTTGTTTCCCATGTTTTTACTACACTCCTAACCTCGGTAGTAGATCGTGTTAACTTAAGCCGCATCTTCAAGCTGCCAGACCGTCATGGCTTGGTTGTCGATGCTGTGTTTCCCATCCGCCATCTTGGCTGCAATTGCATGATGCAAGCAGCCGGCACGCGCGAACAAACAGCTGCTCGCCAAACCACATAATCCAAACATATCACAGCAAACCTCCCCGCCTGCCTGCCTGACTGCTCCGGCAGCGGACCGCGTCAGGCCCGCAGGTTGTGTGGTCGTCCGCCCTCCTGTGCGACGACCCATCTGCAGCTCCCAGCCAGTCACGTTGGTGCTATTTGACAGCTTGACTCTATCACGACTCAGGGCCCAGCTTCTCCCCTCCTCGGGCCATATTCGCCGCGGACGTCTCTTCCCCTCTGCGGCGTCTCTGTGATACACCCGCGCTGTAATCGGCCGAGAGCGAGGGCATCAGCAGCAGTAGCAGCAGCAGCAGTGAGGCAAAAAGGCAACACATACACCTTCCCAACCTGCTTGCTTGCTTCGTTGTACAACGAACGAGAGGTTGCAGACGCTACGCCACTGCTAACTCGGCACATTCGAGTGGCCTCCTGCGTCTCATCGATCATCCCTTTGACGTTCAAAGCGGGACGGTTACACGGCAAAATGAGGCAAAAATAGGAGGCGCCGCGTTAGTTTAGTCGTCTTTTTCTTTCACGACTCCCTTTTTCCCTCTCATACCCCTTGGAAACTTCTGCTTTGAGAAGGAGAGTGAGAAGATCTCCTGAAGGTGCCGATGGGCTGCATGCTACATGTGGTGTGACGAAGGCGAGAGAGAGGCAAGCTCGCTTGAGGATATCAACTTGATTTTTCTTCTCCATGCGAGCGGAGCAACTTGACTCGATGGTCAAGCCGAAGCTAATGCCAATACGAAGGCAAAGTGGTGACATCGTCGCGGGAGATATAGCGAGAACTGGCTCAGCGGCACCTGGCGAGGAGGAGGAGGGGGGCGGCGGAGGATTGGCGGTGCAAGCAAAACAGCCTGTTGTTGCGTTGTCAGGCACAATCGGCATCGTCCGGCGCTTGCATCGACGACACCAACGCACGCAGAAAGCGCAGATTTTTTTTTTCTTTTGCTCCCACAGCCACTACCACAAACCACTATCCCGTAGCATTATACGAGGAGGGTGGTGGTAGCGGTAGTGGTGGTGTTTGCTCCCTGCCGGGCTCAGGTTCGTCTGCCCGAACCGACCTTCCTAAGGGAACCATGGTGGGAAAACCTAATCTTCATTTTGCCGTGATTAAACTTTGCACACGGAGGCAGGGGATGTTGTATTCCGGGTCCAGAATGGGACGGGGAGATCTAGATTATCGAATCTTCATGATGGTCGGTCCCCTTCCCCCAGAAAGCATTCCCACGTATTCCAGATGAGATGGGCTACGGAAGTGCCTAACAATGGCGTTGCTTCTTCTCGTTCTGTAGCGTTCCCTGAAACCTTTTGATTACTGACTATGCCGGTTGACCAGAGAGAAGAGAGAAGGCCTTCTTCCCCTCAGTCTCCCCGCCCCCCTCTCTTCTTCTCTGCCCTTTCGTCGGTCTAACACGTATCGCATCTGCCCCAGTCCCGGTCCCAGTCCCAACGAAGACCCGCAGCGGACGCTATCCTCAGCTCTCCCGCACGTCGTCAGCTGCTGCGGGTGATCGGCGCGCCGGACTGAATGACCGGGCGGGACTGACTGAATGACTGACTTGCTTGCTATGGATCGCCTCGCCTGCTCGAATGCCTCCACCGTCTGTCTCTTACGTTGTCTCTACAAACTCCACTCCTCGAATGTTCCACGATGGCAAAGTTGACAGATCGAGCGCCGCGCAGCGGCAAGCTGCTTCCACGCTGCCTCGCTAGCACGCCTGGCCCGGGGTAAAATCAAAACGTACTCGTGCGTATCTGCAGCTGCCCGTCATTATGAGCTTGGGGAAATCTGTCATATTCTGCGTAGTCTTGGTATCTTTGTTTTTCCCTTGTCCATCTCAATGCCCTCGCTGTCTTCTTGCCTGGGGGCCAGAAAATGTTCTGACATGCACATCCGTCGCGTGCCATTACAATGTAGGGAGAGCCGCGGCAGCAGTCCATCCCATCCGTTCCCGTTCTCGATTCCAAACCTATCTCATCCTGCCTTACTGGGCAGCGAGGGCCGCCTTAGGCCTGCCAGTGCGTCGACACGCCCTTGCCCTTACGGCCGGCTCCACGCGGCGCTCCCCGTGGCCCACCGGCTCTGGGCGTCAAACCTCCCATCACATCCATATTCTGATCATCGGTAGGGAACTCGGCGGTCCTGAAACCGTCGCCGTCCTTGAACATGGTCGTGTAGAAACTTGAGACGGACTGCGTGAGCTCGTACATGGCCTTGGTGCGCTCGCTGTCTGCGTCCGACTGGATCTCGAGCGTTCCCGCCTGCTGATCGATTTTACCGTCAATCTTTCCATCGACGATGAGGAAGCCGAGAATATCTTGGACCTCGGGTTGTGAGATCTTGAGTTGCTTAGCGATCCAGGCCAGTTTCATTCGCGTGTAGGGAGCGATGAGCTTGACGACGCCCTTCGTACGCATGTTGCGCGTGACCTCGTCAATGTTCTCAGCAATGAAGGGGTCAGCCAAGATGTCCTGGTTCTTCTGAAGAACGTTCTCGTAGGCATGAACATCGTCGCGTTGGTAGGCATCCACGAGGTCCGTCATGGCCGTGATGCGCGGGTCCTGCTTGTAAGGCTTGGTCTCCTGGGAGTCAAAGGGGTTGATGGTCGACTTGACCAGCATCGTCGTGAGCAGTAAATACTTGAGGACCTGGATGCGCTGAAGCGAGCCGGCCTCGTCGTAGTTGCGGAAGGACTCAAAGAAGTCGGTCTGGGCCTCTGCCCAATTCTCCTCGCTCATGTGCATCTTGCCGCCACACTCGCGGATGATACCCATGATCTTCGGGTGCGGGACGGCAGAGCGAACCTTCAGGGCACGCTGATACAGCCGTTTGAGTTGTTTGTTGTTCTTCGTCTCGGCATGCATCTGGATCTCGAGCGCATATATCTCCATAGAGTAGGTTCCCTTGCTAGGATCGTCGCTGCCGTCCTCCTTCTGACAGGCCTTGTGAAGATCGCGGAGCTTCTTGGATACCGTGTTGTAGTCTTTGCGGTCGAGGAGGAGCTTTGAGAGCTTGATATTGGTCTTCAACCACAGTCTCTCGTTGTTTGTGCTCTGGAAGCTCTCGAGGGTGAGCGAGTAGAACTTCTCGACGCACGCCACCGCCTTAGGGCCATCTGAGCCCTTCTCAATGTAGTCTAGCATGTTGTTGATTGACTTCTCGGAGTAGTTTCTTGTGACGGCCGATTTGACGTACGTGAGGAGCTCGGCGTAGTGTTCCGTAGCCTGCGCCAAGTATTAGCATATCCCCGCCTGGCTTGCTTGTCTTCTGCCCCGAGGTCCTACCTTCTCGTACTGGCCCAGCTTGAACTCAAGCTTTATTGCCTGCTTTAGTCCTTTGAAGCCCCATTCGCCCTTTTCCTCTTCTAAGGGCGGTATGCCCAGGAACTCTGCAATCGCATCCTCGGGGTCGGTGAGCTTGAGCTGCTTCGCGTTGTAATACTTGTTTTCGATGCCGACGTCGCCAGACTCCTCGTCATCGTCTTCCTCGTACTCGAAGTCGTACCTGCCAGGTATCAGCGACTGCAATGAGGGCTCCAACCGCGAGAACTCGAAAGTCTTACTGCTCCTCATCCGACTCCTGCATAAAGTCCTCGTCATCAGACATGTTGGCGGTTGTGTTCGGGTATCTCGCAAAGTGATTGGTTCTTATTCAAGAGATGGCGTTGAAGTATTCCGCGGCCGTGGCAGGACCCGTGGGTTGGGTTTGGATTCGTGAAGTTTCCCGGCGTTCGTTTTTGTTTGTAGTAGGTAGAAAGTGTAAGGCTGGACGATTGCCGTTCAGCTTCCAGGCAGGGCCGTTGTGGTTGGCAGTTGACAGCACCATCAAGGCGGGGGGGGAGCTTATCGATTGGCCGGACCCACAGGTTGCCGGCTCACACTGTTTGGTGGTGCACGGACCAGGTAAAATCACGGCAGGCGGGAGGCGACTTTTTGATCCACGGTTCCAGCCAGGCGCATCCCCATCCACCCCCAGCCGCGTCAGTCTTCCTCACTTTACCCTTCATCAACCCAACAACCGCTCTCACCACCGTCGACCCTTCTCGTCCAGAACCCACACTACCTGCCGAAACTTTCAACAGCGATACAGCGAAACAGTCGGCAAAATGGGTGGTGATCTCAACTTGAAGAAGAGTTTCCACCCTTCCCTCCTGAAGAACCAGGCCAAGGTCTGGGAGGAGGAGAAGAAGGCGCTCGAGGAGCGCAAGAAGACGCAGCAAAGGATCAACGAACTCAAGGAGGAGCGCGCCCGTGAAGAACTCCAGAAGAAGCTCGAGGCTGCCGGACACACGAAAAAGGTCGATCGCGTCGAATTCCTCTACAGCGGCCCGACCGATGGACAGACCGGAACGACGGAGGAGCGCGAGAGCTACCTCCTGGGCAAGCGTCGCATCGACAACCTCCTTAAGGGCACCGAACACAAAAACCTCGAAAAGCAGGCTGGCCAGGAGAGCTTCATGGCACTGCAGACGGCCAACACCGCACGAGACACCGCCGCAAAAGTCCGGGAAGATCCTCTTCTCGCCATCAAGAGACAGGAGCAGGCCGCATACGAGGCGATGATGAATGATCCAATCAAGCGCAGGCAGTTGCTTGCCTCGATGGGCATCGAAGACCAGCAGAAAGACAAGTCCAAGAAGAGGGAAGATAGGCACGAAAGGCACAAGAGGAGGCATCACAGGCGTCGCGACGATGATTCAGACGATGACAGGCGCCATAAGCGACGGCGCTCTCAACCTCGATCCAGATCCAGAAGCCCCCGGCGGCGCCACGGCGATTCTGACGACGAAGACCGACGCGAGAGACGACACCGGCGCAGCGACTCCCAGGATAGAGACAGAGGCAGCCACCGACGGAGGCGATCTCCAAGGTCGAGGTCGCCTCGCCGCCGTGACTCAGGCGAGAAGGATGACTACGAGAGGCGAGACCGGAGAGAACGCCGTGACGATCGCGAGAGCAGGCGCCAAACCTCTGTCTCGGACGAAAACCGTCCTGTCCGCCAGCGAGAGAGATCACCTCGAGGTTATGACGGACGAAATGGAGATCGCAGTGGTGACCGCAACGGAGAAGCATCGGGATCTCGCGACCGCAGAACATACGACAACCGGCGGTTTGATCGCAGCAGGGACAGCCGTGGTGACGGTCGTACGAACGGCAAGGCGGGTGACTCAGCTGCAGAGGAAGAGAGGGCAAGGAAGCTGGCTGCGATGCAAGCGGCCGCCTCGGATCTTGACACGGACCGAGACCGCCGTCTGGCTGCGCTTGAAGCACAGGAAAAGTCGGCACGTGAGGCCGACGACCAGGCCAGGGAACGGTCCTCCAAGTACGGCGGCGACAGGCAATTCGTCAACGGTCTGCACCGTAAGGCTGGTAACTTGGGGCTGGCAGAGAGGATTGGACGGGGAAGACAAGGCCTGCAGAGGGACGACGACTGAGGGGCAGACGCGGACTAACTCGGCAAACACGTCAAGAAACTGTCCATAGTCCCCGACAGAAGTTATCTGTGGAGTCCGCGAAGGAGGCGTGAGGCGTTCGAGCACCGAGCGCCGATAAGTAGCGTCCGGAGGGGCGGGTCTTAGTACAAACGGCCAACGGATCGACCTCGCATACCTACGCGGACGGGAAGGTTGGAATGGAACTGGGTCACGAGGGGGTTTTGAGATGGATTTCTCCGCAGATTGGTTTTGGACGTACTGATATACATCTGTACGTCACGACCGAATTTTCATGGTGAAGGAAGGGTGGTATCCGGAGGATATGCGTGCATAGAATACCCCAGAATGACGATACGTCACTCGAGAGCAATGTAGAACACTACTGCTGGACATTTCTTGCCATTGCATCGCATTAATTGAGCTTTATTTGGCCGTTTGGATCGTTTATATTGAACATGAGCGGCACAATACACATTTTCACAAGGGCAAGGTACGCGCACACGGGCTGCGGGAGGCGTTGTCGCACAGTCATCGGGCGGACTTGGGCTACCTCGGCGGGGGAAAGTGAGGGGGGCATCCGAAGCACGATGGAGCGGCACGCCGGCGCTTGGCGGGACGGCGAGCTTCAGAATCCCTGGCGGTGCCTGCGGTTCAATGCGCGGGGTTGCGTTTCCTCAGAGGCTGGCGACGGCACCTGGCTCACCTATGGGGAAGTTGGCAGACTTGGGTTGTCTTGGGATTGGGGCTGAGTGAAGGCGAAGAGGGGTTGTGAGAGGCGATGAGAGAGGGGCAAGTGACATGTTGCGATACCGAGCTTGCTCTCCCTGTCTCTCTCTCTCTCTCTCTATCTCTCTCATTCACCCACTCGCGAGGAATCGACTCGCCAAGCATACCGAGTTCTTTGGAAAGGAAATTCGTGGATTTCGCGCCCGGAACTTCGGCAAGGGCATTCTAGAAAACCAAGGGTCGAAAGCGGCGGAAGGTCGGAGGCTGGACCGAGTGGGATGGGGCCCTGGGCTTTGGGTCTTGGGTCTTGGGCCTTTGCACAGTCTGAGATTTTGTTGGTTAGGTCCGTCAGAATCGACGCCGCTCTCGGGGCTTCTTCAGCATCCAGCAAGGCGGCGGGATGGCTGGCTGGCTGGGATGTGCTTGTCTTACTGAAGGCGGTACTTGGCTGACGATGGGGTCAACTGTTTGAGTAGTGGGGATTGTTTGTTTTGACAGAGCTTTTGGACTTGGAAGTTGGCAATGACGATTGGGGCCAATGAGTCGTACTCGTGGGCAGAATTATATTGAGCAAGCAGTGACCGCATAGACGACACAGGACAGGGACGGGTAGGCTGGGTGAGCGAGGTGCGGCGAGGTACTGCAGTCGTGAAACTGGATTGCGTTGGCGTATGCTGCTTTGAAGGATGGAGCTGAGATGGGACGAAGCCGAAATAGAAGTCGGAGATCAGCAAAGATGGCGGTTGCATATGCGAGAAAGCGTCGAGAGCTTCTTAGCCACAGCTACCGGGGCAGAGTTTGGAAGGGCCGCGCGGGCACTGGTCGGGGATTTTGGCGGCGATGATCTGAATCTGCAATTTGACAGGTGCGGCGGCACCGGCACCGGACGAGGTGAGGCAGCGGAGATGTCTGGACGTGAACAGGCACGGGAACCCGACGACTGCGTCTTGTGGGCTTGGTTTTTCAGCTGAGATGATGGTATCGAGGCATGTACCTGGTGTCAGACTGTGGGCGTATCAGTACACGATGCCCCTCCTTGCCGTCTTACGTCTTACCCAGAGCGGCGCTGGACGGGGCTTGACTTGACGCCACCAAAAGCTGTCGGACCAGGGGGAAGCGAGTGAAGCCAAAAAGCCTAATGGACACTCGACTTCAGCTTATACACTGGACGCTTGGTGGCTCATGTGTCTTTTTTTCTTGTTGGCCGAGCCCTCTCGTCGTTGCTCTGTTTTGTAGATGTTTTTTGTATTATGGATACAGAGAAAGGTGCGGGACGGGAGACACTGGAAAACTGAACAGGGCGATGAATGTTCTAGTGCATGCAGGACGTGTGCAATATGTGGCGGGGAAGATGCATCTGTTCCCCACTCGGCCTGAGCATTGCGCCTCGCGGTCCCGTTGTCTCTCCGGCGAGAGGAGGCGGCGGTGATGATGATGTGCTGCGTGCAGTGACATTTCAGTGTTTGCCCGTCGGTTGTGGGTACGCACCAAGGCGAGGCGAGCCGGGCGAGGTCTTGTAGGGGATTCCCAAGGCAAGGTAAAGTAGGCAGGCAAGGCAGTCGGGAAGACGACGACGACGACGATGATGGCTTTGCCCCCCTTGTTGATGTCGATGTCGATGTCGATATCGATGCTGACGGACCAATCCCGTTGAACTTGCTGTCTAGGCTAGACTACCTAAGGTATGATGCTCACTCACCATTCAGCTGCTGCAGCTTCCTTCCCGCTCTAACTGCTCTTGCCTGTTTATTGTTTTCTCTATTCGTTTATTTTTTTCTTCTGCAAATTTCGTCAATGTTCACGACCAAAACAGAAAGCACAGTCCCCCTCGTCCCTTCCACTTTACCAGCCTGGCCCTGGCAAGAGCACGTCGTGAGCGCAGGTGCCTTCCACCCCGGCTGCCTGCCCGTCGTTCCTGCTCTCTTTTCGGCCCCATCCCACAAGAGCTGCGGGTCCCTCTGCCTTCATCTCCGCCAATTGCGCAGCGTACCATCCTCCAACCCAATTTCCCGCGTGCTGCATCCCCATCCGCTAAGCTATCCTCAATCCATTCTGTACCGCAGTAATAAGGTATTCTCCATGGATAGGGAGGGGGAGGGATACCTTATGTATCCATAGGTAGGAATAGAGAAAAGAACCATCTAAGAACCATCTGCTAGCATTGTCCCCTGGGTCCCCTGATTGACAAACCTCTCTCTCCCTCTCTCTCTTTCCCAGTCTTCTCTCACACTCACATCTCTCGGATTGACTTTACTTGTACTTTGTACCTGTACCTGCCCCTGCACCTGCTGCTGTTGGCAGTTGCACTACTTGCACTTGCACTTTGCACCTGCAGTTCCACAGACACACAAAGCGCCTTCACGTTCAGGCCAGCACCAGCACCAGCACCCGCACCAGCAGCGCCTTCCCTTATTGTCCCCGCTGTTTCCTTCACCTGCTGCTCCACGCCCTTCCCTCCCGCATTTCACTGTTACCATACCATACCATTTACTCCCTTCCCGACTTGGAGTCCTGCACACTGCACATTACCTTCTGCACACTGCAACCAACCTCCAGCCTTTGGCCTGCGACCTGCTTGCCCACCTGCAACCTGTGTGGCCAGCACCTTCCCATTATCCATCTTTCTACCTCACCTCACCTTGCCTGCCTTGGCCTTGCCCTACCGACCCGACTTCCTCTTGCTGTCGCACGCCAGTCCTGATCCAGCCGCAAGCAACAACCAACCCGCGCGCCTTCCTCTCTTTCTTGCTCTCACCAGCCTGAAACCCACGAACCACAACCTCCCATCCGACGATCCCCAACATCTTGCACTTTGCTACCAAGAGCATCCGACCAGCCTTGTATCGCCTCGGCTGCTTCACCATACCTCTCTCGCCCTCAATCACTACTCTCCTCTCCATCTTCCACCACCCACCAATATCGCCCACCATGCCCTTGTGTGGAGGATCTAAGACGGTCCAGCGCAAGCTGGTTCTCCTGTGAGACCTGCTTCCCCTTCCACCCTTGCTGCAGCCGCTTGGCTGCGACTTGTCGACTTTGGCTGACTGACCTGATACCTGCAGCGGTGATGGTGCCTGTGGCAAGACGTCGCTGTTGAATGTCTTTACTCGAGGGTACGTCCGAGGTCGCCTATCCATCTCCTTCCCTATTTGCTCGCGTCTCTGTTACCAGGTTGCGATTCGATTTACTGACTTGCCCCAGCTACTTCCCGACTGTCTACGAGCCCACCGTCTTCGAGAACTATGTCCACGGTACGCGACAATCGCTCTCCCCTCTCAACCCCCGATCGATACCATTTGCGCTCGATTGCCGCCTCATGCTTCAATGTTCCTCTACCCTCCGATACGCTTGCTGACCCAGCTGCCAGACATCTTCGTCGACAATGTCCACATCGAGCTGTCCTTGTGGGATACCGCCGGCCAGGAGGAGTTCGACCGTCTCCGCAGTCTGTCTTACGGTAGGATTTCCTGCGAAGGAAGATACCGGACTTTTCGCTAACTCTGGCGTGCAGATGACACCGACCTGATCATGCTTTGCTACAGCGTCGACAGCAAGGACTCCCTCGAGAACGTCGAGAGCAAGTGGGTTGGCGAGATTGCCGACAACTGCCCCGGCGTCAAGCTCGTCCTCGTCGCTCTCAAGTGCGACCTGCGCGAGTCCGATAACGAGGAGGAGGAGGGTGCCGCCGAGGGCCAGCAGCGCGAGAAGCGTCCCATGATCAACTACGAGCAGGGATTGGAAGTTGCTCGCCGCATCAACGCCCTTCGCTACCTCGAGTGCTCCGCCATGCGCAACCGAGGCGTCAACGAGGCCTTTACCGAGGCTGCCCGCGTCGCCCTCAGCGTCAAGAAGGATCGCGAGGAGTCAAAGTGCGCTGTCATGTAAACGTACTTGGCGCCACCGCGATCCCGTTTCCTTTCGGCCTTCGACATTCTCCTTTCGACCTTCTATTCTCACGACACGATCGATCGGGCGGATATTGTTTTGGACGGGAAGGAAATCACTTTCCACTATTGCACATGGACGGCGTCGGCGTTAGCACGGATTGGACCACATTGCCCTTACCCCATTACGTCTTTTTTATTGCAGCCCGTCCAGCTCCTTGGACAGATGCTTCTTGCCTTCTTCGTCGACCACTATACGGACTTGTGGCTCGGCATGACGTTCTTGATACCTATTGGGCATCGGCTATTCTTTTAGCACACTGTAAATACCCTTTTCACTTCGCAATGCACATAAGGTCTGGGGGATTCGGTTTTCTTTTTCCCTTGTCTCGTCATCCTAATCACGTATACAGCAGGGCCGCTCGGCCAGGAGGCATGGCGTGCTAGGCAGGAGGTTTCACTCGCGCATGACGGTCTGGATACGGGGCTCCTTAGAAGAGGCACCATACGTAGTCAGCTCGTCTTCAGTCTTTTCATTTGGCCTGTATCAGCAAAAGTTCTCAGCCTAGATGATGTTTAATGAACCACCATCAAACAGTACTTGAAGCTATCACATGGGCGCACTGCAATATCATCCACGGGGGCCGGACAGCTGGATAGACTTTCCAATGTTGACAGGAACTCCGAGCAGAAGCACTGCGAAGTCACCGGGGGCTCCCAATCTGTGAGTGTTCGCCCAGTCAGAGCTCGGGGAGGTGAGATGGATGTGAGTGGTGCCTGCTGGGTGTCAAGGCTGAAGAAAGGGCAATCGGCTTCTGGGAATATCCCCGATGCGCGCTTACTCCCGCAGCTGAGTAGAGGCACCCGTCGCAATCGGACTGGGGAAGGGGGGGAAATCCAGGGTCCAGTCAGCAGTTGATCTTTTGTTGGTCTACGAGCCCTGAGACCAATCAGGCAGGATTTCCAAAATTCCGCAGTCTTTCCATTTCGCCTCCCGTCCGAAGATGAGGAGTTCCAGCAGATGCCAAAGTAAACATTCCAGTGCGTCGGAACTCGAATGTGAGCGACCCAATGAGGTGCGATTACTGAGGGCATGTGTGTACACTCTCTGATCGGTTGCCGAATATTTATCATGCAGTCTGATTTGACATCCTATAACAAATTGAGAATGGTACTTAGTCTGTAGTATCGTGGACAAGCTCTTTTTGAATGATCATAATATTTTTACAATAGCTGCGCTCCATACGCTTTAATACAGAATCGCTCATAAAATGCACATATGCTCTGCTAATACATCCCGTGAAGGTAGTCCTCGGTCAATCCGATCTTGTTTCCGTCGCCATGACGTGGATCATAACCTCATAACCACAAAACAAAGTAAAATGTTAAGAAACAAATGCTTCTGTTTGTACTTTACAAGTCGCCATGGCCTATGATAATAGTTAGTATCGCGCGCGTATGAAAGGATTGGAGGTGTCAACTTACGACCGAGGGCCTTGCCGCGCTTGGAGACCTCGCGAGCGTGGTACTGCTTGATCTTGGCCCTTCTGGCCTCCTCCTTGGCCTCTTCCTCGAGCCTGCGAACGTCGGCTCTGGCAGCGGCAACACTTTCCCTCGCCGCTTGCAGCGCGCGATCGGCTTCCTTTTCAGCTGCCTCGGCGCCCATCACGCGCTCGCGCGCAGAGACAATGCTAGGATCCATCTCGACGTTGTTACCGCCGAACTTGTGGAGCAGCCCACGGCGGCCGGAAGACGCATCCGTAGAGCGGCGGAAGAGGCCGCCGCCGCCGTTGCTGTGGAGGCCATCCGGGGTGGTGTGGTACGTCGTCGAGGACAAGGAGGAGCGGGAGGTGGCGGAGGTACGAGTTGTGGGCGTGGGGGAGGGGTCGCGGCGGGAGAAGAGGCCGTGTTTGCGCTGAGGGTGCTCGGCGACGGGCTGGTGGAGGACGGGCTCCGGGGAAGGTTCTCGGCGGGAGCCGAAGAAACCGCGGCGGGGCTCTTGGGGAGGAGGAGGGGTGGGTTCCCGGACGGGCTCGGGCGTGGGTTCACGGCGGCCACCAAAGAAGGGCATTGTGGATGTGAGAATGTGTGGTAGGGGTTAAAGCTTGGTGAATGCTTGTTTTTGTGTGCTTAGTATCGAAAGCTTGGGATGCTGGATAAGACGGATGAGAAGAGTCTCGGCGGAGGGGAGGAGGTTATATCGTCTTCTGGTCTTCCATATCATGTCATACCGCTATCAGGTCTATCAGGTATGACCTATGAATCCTCACCTTGCATACGCCCGTTGACACCAAACGATCCTGAATCCCTCCCCCCGTGCCGAGACCCTGATCCGCGGATTGTTGGCAGGTAATGCTGCACAATGATGCCAAGGTGGTCATTCAAGTTCCCATCCTGCCCGGCACACCAATGCTTTTTTTTTCTGGCCAACAGCATTGACGGCGTCGAGGTCTTGTGCTGTGCGACGCCAAACCTGTTTGCTGATGATCGGCGACTGAGATCACCGTCGTCGGTGACGTCAGACAAGCAGGGGTTCCCTAGAGGCAAGCCAACCAATCACAGTGGCTGATGACGGCGGTTGAACCCCTTTTGGTAGGACCCCTAGATTCTTGAACGATTTTGAGAGGGCGAGCTCTCTTTTTAAGGGGTTTGGCCATGCAGGGTCTCGTTAAGGAATGTCTCGTTTGGACGTTGTTGAAGGATGGGGTTGGTTTGCGATGGCACTAAGGTGAGCGGGGTGGTGGGTATGACATCGTCGGGTACATGTCTCTGGAGAAGAGGTGATGCTTCGATGGTCGTCGGGGGCTGTGCTTGAGATGCAAGGGGTGTTCCTGTCGGTGAGTTGTGACGATGTGGCCGAGTTGTGGCCATCCGGGGAAACGGTCGTGTGCTTCTGCTGTTTGATGAGCTGGCGTCTTGGGTTGGCTACAACGGTCGTGATGAGAGAGGCTAGGGAGAACCGTTGACGTTGTGGCTTATGTTTTAGCGTTGTGTTTGGTGGTGGCTGACAGAGCTCGATTGGCGAGTGATGTCCCTGCGAAGCTCTGTCGAGAGATGATGGTGCCTTTGTCTCGGTAAACGATGAGTTGCTCAAGTTCCTCTTTATCGGTTCTACAACCGATCCGCGTTACATCCGGCGTGGGCTGGAACATGGAGGGCGCAGGATACATCGTGTGAAGCCTAGCAGCTGCAGTTCTGTGGGGAATTTAGGCTTGAGCAAGGTCAAATGCTGCCGTTCCTTGATTGTTGGCAAGGTGCCCTGAAAATCTTGCCGGAGACCATGTTCTGGGCTGTCGGTATCTCCCGAGGGGTAATGATGGACCCTGGAGGATCTTGGTAATGTCACTTTTGTGATAGGCGAAGATACACTGTGTCCCCTGGAAAGTTCGTGTTAGCTGAGGTCGACTATGCTCAGCAAGACGGCAGATAAGGTTGATTGGCGGTTGTGAGAAGTTCGTTATACGGCCTTTGCCACAGCCCATCTAAGTAAGGCCGTCAATACTCACCAAGCTATGAGTTAAAGGCCGGTGGACAGATCTTTTGGTTGCTAGCTACACGTCTCTTCGTATCTTTCGTTCTCTGGAATATTTTCTGGCACCAAATTGATGGTAGTAAAGCGAATTTCCCAGCCTCACTCAGGTTCCTTGGTGAAATGGCCATAAAGGACGGGAGTTCGGAACAAGGTTGCCTTCTTTAGCCTTTCGTGGCGATGTTATCGCAGCTTCATCTGCAGACTTCCTGCAGCCACACAAACATGCTCGAGGCCGACGACAGAAAAGCAAACGTTGATAAGGTTGAGGGATTCAAAGTTTCGAAAAGTTTCGAGCTCAAATACGAAGCGAGATGGCAGATCTCCTTCTTTCCCACCATGTCTGGAGCGTCGTCCTGATTGGGTGAAATTGACTTTCAATAAGTCGACTAGATCCAACATGTCGCAACTTACGTCTCCCCGAACCATCCATTCATATCAGATTCGGCGGAAGAACAATCCCACCAGAGCCTGTCACCGATGTCTCTTACTTGTGGCATAGTACTAAACGACAGAAGGGGTTGCTGCCTGGCCATCAGGCAGTTACAGATTCAAACACCTCAAGAGACAATTACAGAAACCAGCCATTACGAGGCAATACCTCCAATAACGTCGATGTTGTTATCGCTAGGCACACTTTGAGAAACGCATTCGATTTCGTCGGTAAGAAGAACAGTAGCGGGTCCCGGTTCAATGTGCACTTTGTCGGCATGAAGACAGTCGTCGTTGAGCCTGCCGAGGAAGAGCACACTCTGGATCGAGGACTAGAAGATCTGGGCATCGCGTGCGAACGAGAACTAACCAAGATGCTGCCTCATCTAGAAATACCAAGAGTCACTAATGGATCGTCCGATACAACATCAGGGAATTGCAATGCGCAGTTCAATGCGAGGTTGACGCTTGCTATGAGGAGCCGTTCCTTATTGGCACAAGTGTTACCTGAGCCGGAGAAGAGACTCTTTCTAGGCGAAGTCGCCAGCCAGGCTCGGAAAACAAGGGATACTGACTTTCATTGCCAACATAACCAATTGCGATCCCGGTATCAAAACATCCAGAGAGAAGTGCAGAGTCAAGAGGACGATGCCACAGATATGGTTCGGCCGAATGAGCTGGTTCATCTTTGTATGCATCAAGGGGCTAATGTCGTTCAATCTATCCTTACCTACCTATAGTATATCATGGCTAGTCAGAATGCTCACCTTCAGCTGTGCTTAGTGGTGGGAAGTATAGTCCCTATCGTTCTTCATTACAGAACAGCGAAGCGCTCCGGTCTGATCTTGGTCTGAATGTCTACGGAGGGCAACAGAGAGCCTCTATGTGGGTATATGCTCACGTTGTTTACCGTCCGTCTAAAAGCCTTTACTTGCGTCCATGGGTACAGCCTCATTCATTCTCGTTTATGCCGCTCCCTTCTCGAGCTTGCTCTCCTCGGGCTCCTTCCTATTCCAGCCCATCCAGCCGATTGCGATGAAGAACTTGACGGCGCCCGAAATCCAGAGTGCTCCTGGCATGCCGGCGCTGCTCCTCTGCAGCCATCCGCCAATGATACCTCCAAGGACAAGCAGGACCACAGCCAAGAACCTTCTGTTCCTCTTGGGGTTCTCCTTGAGCGGGGCGAAGAGCTTCGGGTCGGAGAGGAGATCGCAGTAGACACTGGTGAGGACGTTCGTCGGAACTTCGTTGAAACCAAGGATTCTGCTGGTGACGATCTGACCTCCAAACTGGAAAGCGAGGAGAGCGAGAGGCACCATTACCAGAGGGTTCTCAGAAGTCTTGAACTCATGGTCCGACCCGGAACCTTGGACGGAAGTGAGGCCAAAGTCGGCGACAACTCGAGTCTGGGCGAAAGCGGCGGCGAGGAAGATGAGGGACGCTTGCAGAGTGAAGGAAAGCGCGAGCGTGCTTCGACGCTTGGGGTGGATGTGGCGAGACTTGGAGAAGAAGAAGCAGCCGAGCCAGAATGCGGCGATGGAGCTCAATGACTTGAGCCAGAGCAGGGGCTCGCCGGCCGGCAGACGAGAGGCGCCGAGAGCCATGAAGATGGTGTTACCTGTCCCGCGTTAGGTAAACGGTTTCCTGTTGTCATTGAGTGATGAACTAACCAGTTTGCATACTGACGAAGACGCCGGCAGCATTGACTGCCACACTGTCGCACAAGCCGGAGACCAAACAGCAAGCAAGCACAGGGATGTCCGTATGGCGAACGTTGACGTCGTCACGGAGCCAGTCGATGACACCGCGCTTCGGCTGGGGCTGGGTTTGCGGTTCATTATCGGTGTCTGACGAGTCCGCGACTCGTAGATCATTCTCTGCGGCCATGTCGGCTAGGCTTTGAAGTGCTTTCGATGGATATTGACGTCCTTCTCGTTCGTTCTACTGGTGAAATCTACGGCCGGCGGTGGTAATCTCGTGGATGGTGAAAGCCAGGGCGTGGTCGAAGGTGGTGTGGTGATCACTGTCCGGGAAGGGAAGGGAAAACAAACGCGGAGGGGGGTCCGGGAGGATATATGAATGGCGGCGGCTGAAAAAACCTGATCGCATGCCGCGGCCTCGCCTAGGGATTGGCATTGCGTTATCGCGTCTAGGCATGTCGTTTTGCCATTTGACAGGGCGACTTTGACACATTTGGCATGGCTATTACGCCTCGGGTAAGCGTCCCGTCCTAGACAGAATCCACCGCCGCGTAATCGGAAGCGCGCTGGCGGTCGTGAGTCACGTTCTGTTTGGTGAGGTTCGGGGATGATGTGGGCTTTTGCACGGATAGATTGCCGAGATTGGTGTTGGCATTTTACATTAGGGGCAATGGCAAGGTCAACTCTGTTTGCAAGTCAACAAATCTAGTATTGACGTCGAGCTCTGTTCTTAAAAGTCCCGACCTCTCGGAGATGCTCTCCAGCGTCGCTGAAAGCCCTTTTAGCGCCCTCGACAGGCCACAGGAGCAGTAACAAGAAACAAATCGCCCTTGTGGCTTGATCCTTTGAGCGAAATCGGCGCAGCCAAGGCGTCTGTCGCGGGCTCGCGGCGGCAATGGCCGAAAAACTTGTGTTTTAGCGGCAGCTCAAGTCATTTAAGAATGTGGGTCCGGCCGGCGGTGACCCGGCTGCCTGGGCCGTGCTGCGCCGATTACCCGATGATTTACCTCCTCAGGCGGCCTTTGCCTTACTCATCTCACCTGCATTTTCTCACCTGCCCACCACTGCTTACCACGAACACCAGACCTCACTTTGAATCCTTCCGGCCAACCTCATGCCTCGATACTCAGAGCCATGGCAGCGATCTGGCAAATGTGCATGAATTGGACGAGCCTTCCACGGATTTGACTGAACGACATACAACAAACATCTGGACTCATCTCCCTACTCTTGTCTTACTCGAAAATGTTTGGGAGCAAACCAAAGGCAATGCTGCCCTCAACGGGTTTTGCTCATATTAACCGCAAGCGCTCGGTTTCCTCGGTCGAGGACACATTCCCTCGTTCGTTCATGCTCCCACGGCTTTCGTGAAGATTGTTACACAACTATACTACAGGTAGAACACGAACAGTCGAGTGCTCGTGGGACGGAGTCCACAGATTGATCGCCACCATTTGCTCCAGTGCGCTCGAATTTCTCGCCCCCGCTTCAGATTTTGCACCGCTCCGCATGTTGAAGGCTTCAGCCCTCTGATCTTCACGGCCCCCTTCGCAACACGAGCTCTATCCACAGCAAGGCGCGAGGTTTTTCTCAGTGTTTGCTCGTCATTGGGCGCCTTGCTGCATGTTATGTCGACCACCATTTCCAGCCCTCAGAGCTGAGTGCAGGATCGTGCAGGATCCCTCAGCCAACAAGGCTGAGGCGGGTTCGTCCTTGGGCTTGTGCCCGCACTTTTTGTCCTTCATCCCATGATCATCACGCGGACAGCTGTAAATATCCCCGCCAGGAGGTATTTTTGGCCCAACGAAGCTCTGATACTCGAGTCAGTGGCTCGAAAGCGAGCTGAGCCCAGCTGCCTGAACATTTGGACATTTTCCTGCGCCTCCAGTCCGCCAACGGCTTTGGCCGCTCCATAGCATTGCTTTTCTCGTCTTCGACTACTCGGCTTCAACGTCTGCGGGAGTTTCAAGTGTCCAGCTTGGGCAGGTGTTCCTGGGATCAACCAACTGCAACGAGCAGATCGACTCCTGAACCAGCCCCATGTTCCTCCGCGCTGCTGCATCGCTAGTGGCTGCAGTGAGTGGTACACTTTTCTTTTCTCCGAGGAGCGAACCGTCACCATTGGCTGCGGTTCACTATCCGTACCACGCAAACGCGATACGCTGACCTCGGGGGACATTTCTGTTTGGCTGTTCGACTTGCCTACGGATACCTATGACGCAGGCAAACGCAACGACGCGCTAAGACTGGGCTTCTTGCCTCCCCGGGGTCAGAGTGCCGCGTTCAACGGGGCTCTCCACTAACAATCTCGGGGATAGTCTTCACAATTGCCTCGCTGGTCGCTAAGCAAATGTTGGGATAATTTCCTTTCCGATAACCTTGCACTTGTGCCATTGCCGGTGGCACATAGAGGCAGGCATTTGGCAGAGCGCCGTCCTCTGGTTCGACCGATAGCTGCGGCGCTAGGCCCGGTTGGCTCTGGTGCGGAAACGCTGCCCGTTGCAGATGGAACTCCAAGAAGCAGAGAGGAGCAGCAGACATTGGCACCCCCTTAAATCACCATGTCGCTTGTCACGCCTCCAAGCATCCCCTGGCTTGTCTTGGCTCTGCCGCTCCGCTTCGCCCGCGTTAGATGAGGCCCTCTCCTGTCGTTGATTGGCAATTGCTCAAGCTGCCAGCAACTCAATTCGATTGTCCAGTCTGTGCTTCGGCTGCTTCCAATGCCCATATCCACTCTCCTTTTTAACTCAATTTTGAACCAAACCCCCACCATTGCCTTTCCTTGACATTCCTGTCATTCCCATGAGAGGGCTCTCATTCCGCTCCTTCATTCCTGTCTTAACCATCAGCTTGGCACTTCGTCTGTGACTTTGTGTGTGCTTCTCAGCATTTTTTTGCCGACGCCGAGAACAGACGTAGTAGGCACTTACACTCTCTACTATCACTCACTGTTGTCATTCCTTCATCTTTCCACGCCTCGCTACACACGCGCCGAGTTCTGAGATTTTCCCTTCTCGCGATACTAGACGTATTGCTTTCGCCGTCGACTGGACGATTACCGAGTCTCACGACTGACTTTCTTCATCTACCTGACCCTTCATTGACTCAGGTTTCAACCCTCTCCAACCCCGGCTTCCTACACAACTGCGACTTCTCACCAACATGCTGTCGCAATACACTCTCTCAGCGGTGGCGCTGTTGGCGTCGCTCGCCCAGCCAGTCATTGCCCAGGTTTCGACCAAATGCAACCCGATGAACACCACTTGTCCTGCTGACCCGGCCTTCGGCATGGATTACACCTTCAACTTCAACGCCACCCCGTCAACCGATGCTTGGGAGACCACCGTCCGCCCCGTCACGTACACCGCAGACAACGGCGCCGAGTTCACCATCAGCAAGCAGGGCGACTCCCCCACCATTCGCACCAAGTTTTACTTCTTCTTCGGCCGCACCGAGATCCACATGAGGGCGGCCACGGGCAAGGGCATTGTGAGCTCCATGATGTGGCTCAGCGACACCTTGGACGAGGTCGATTGGGAATTCCTCGGTGTCAAGAACGATGCTCTGAGCAACTTCTTCGGCAAGGGCGTGGAGGACTTCAAGAATGGAGCTGAGCATCCCGTTTCTAGCAGCATTCATGACAACTTCCACAACTACACCACTGTTTGGACCAAGGAACAACTCGAGTGGTGGGTTGATGGCGCACAGGTGCGAGTGCTGAAGGCCGCAGACGCCAACAACAGCGCTGCCTACCCTCAGACCCCCATGCGACTCAGTCTTGGTATTTGGGCCGGCGGCGACCCGCGCATGGCTGCCGGCACTAGAGAGTGGGCTGGAGGCGATACCGACTACAACGCCGGACCTTACACGATGTACGTCAAGTCTGCGCAAGTCACCGATTACAGCTCTGGCAAGGAGTACTCGTTCGGCGACAAGACCGGCTCGTGGGAGAGCATCAAGATCACCGAGTAAGTCTAATTCGGCGTCGTCCTTCCAACGAATGTCTTGCTAACCGAAGGACAGCGGCAACTCTACTGTCAAAGAGGCCCTTCTTGCGGAACCTAGCAAGTCTGTCAGTGAGAAGTTCGATTCCCTCAACCCCACTGCCAAGACCGCCGTCTACGCGTCTGGCGTCGGTGTTGGTTGCGCTCTCATTGCATTTGGCCTGTGGTACTTCATCCGCCAGCGCAAGCGCGGCGCTGCCGAGGCTCGCATGCGTGAGGCCAAGGCCGAGGAGGAGCGTCTCGAGATGGAGCGTTTCCAGAAGAGCGGCATCGACCCCGACTCCTTCAACGGCGCCACAGGCACCGAGTACAATGCCAGAGATTTCAGCAAGAACGGAATGGTGCAAGAGACCTCTTACAGCGTTCCCGCGACCCAGGAGAAGACCGTTTGGGATGCCGCCCCTGCGGCGGCTGCCGGTGCCGGTGCCGGTGCCGTTGGTGCCGCCGGTGGTATGCGCGCTTACAGTGATTCCCGTACCGGCACGCCTGTTCTGCCTCCGTTGAGAACCCAGAGTCCCAGCGTGCCGCCCTCCGGTCCTCTGCCGATGGCGCCGAGCCGCAGCACTTCCCACGGCGGCTACTCGAGACTCGGCTCTCCCGATCAACACAGTCCCCCGCCCATGAGCCCCCCTCATGGCGGCTACAGCGACAATGCTTTCGGTAACAACCAAGGTGGCTTCGGAAACAACGGATATGGAGGTGGAAACCAGGGCTACCAGGGTGGCTTCAGGTAATGCCGAATGACTTCCTGACTTGATGAGCGTATTCACTTCTGTACCTGGCCGTCGCATGGCTACTTCCCACCATATTCATTTCCTACTTTCCATGAATTTTGAGCGATTTCCTATTCCCGCTTCGAGCGAACGACATGAAAGGAGATGAAGAGGTTCCTGTTCTCGATGAATGGGGTTTCCTCTGTACAATACCGGTGCCAAGATATCCTGTCGCTTCTGTCCTGCTTTTAGGACTATTAACGAAATCAATAAACGATGAACTTGTCCAAATTGCGCCCTGTGCGATGCTCTGTTATATCTGACTGTGCATTATGTGGAGGACACTGCGGTCTTCGGGGATACGCCGCCGGCCATCAATGCGACTATGCTTGCTCTGCTACGCCGTCCGCCAGCTGCTTCGCATCGTGAGGCAAATCAGTATTCGGTGATGGCAATGGCGATGCTTCAACCCGAGACCGGACGCCAATGCGCTCTTGATGCATTTATCGCAAGACCTCCGGCATGAACATGCAATATGCTTAGTTACGGTTTGGGGCAACTTTATTTGCAGGTGCACATTCAACTGTGCCTGGCCGGTGGCATCGGAACGAAACGATATGACACGGAACACCGTCCGATCGGGTGGCAAGGCACCGCCTCATGCATCCCACGTGGAGCAAGGTGAACTCATTGCAAAACACCGCACATTTATTGGAGCCATGGAAAAGGAAGTTCATTCGACTTCGTCAAACCACCATCTCAAAAAAGCTATAGCCAGCCAATTAGTTAAGGTCGTAAATCCGGACTGAGACTCAGTGACGCGAAGTCTTCGGTCCTTGGACTAATATGTTGTCATGCTTGCCAAATGAAGTGAACTCTGCCCAAGATTGCCCAGGATTTGCTTTTCTTTCCCCGGCTTCGCCATGCGTGCCACATCGTGGTGTGGTTCGTGCTGGAAACTGGGAGGAAGCATCGGACGCATGGCTCGCCCCGAGGTTTCCAGGAGGTGTCCGAGCACACGTCTATCATGCTCCGGGAAAGAGCAGAATGTTTAGATTGAGGAGCGACTCCGGGTGTTCAGTCCATTGGAGAAACCCTACTTGCTGTCCTGGGACGAGATTTGTTGGGGAAGATGGCAGACCTTATGTGCGGGGAGCTGGCGGATTGGTGCCGTCGAGCTCTGTGTGCGAAGTGGCCTGAGCCATGTTTCTATGTCCTTAGATGTATTCGTAGCAGTCTTGCTGATCAGGACACGATGGTATTAGGAAGCGCCTGCTTTCGAACGCCAATGATGGCGGCCGCCATCGGTGCCTCGACCATTAGCGAAGACTCAACCAAGCTGTGCCAAGCCATGCATATCCGCCTGCTCTATGATCAACAACACCGCAGCCTCATAGAGTGCATAGAGGAACTCGGCACCGATATATCATTCGTCGAGTCTAAAAGTCCGCGGATCTCAAGGTTTAAGATGTAAAGCATGCGGTCCCTTCGGATGCGAACCAACACGGCCCATAATCTGATTTCATCCACGGGAACACTAACACGTCCTTCCGCGCCGAACCTACCGCCAGCCGAGCCTAGCCAATATTCCCGTTGCGATCTCTTCAGCCAATGAGACAGGGAACTTTGGCGCATATAGCAATGCCAACAAATCAGCTGGGCTAGCATCGAGATCGTATGCGCCGACCAGTTTGGTGTCAGCCGGCAGGTGGTTAATGTTACTCCACTCATTCTGGTGATGCCTTTCCCTTTTGCCATATCCACGTGTTAAAAAGCGGGAGGGTGAGTATCGCGCCACGTGCGGCTTTCTGAAAGCTAAGTAGGTAAGTAAGCAGAATTCCATGAGGACGAATACCGAGAGGAATGCAAAAGTCCAACGTAACTTTCGATAAACCGGAGCCGCATTGCAGCGAATCCTCATCCGGATGCACAGCATGTCGCCAAGACCTTGGTTCCATACCTAGAATGTCGGAATAGGCAACCAGCGAATTCCGTCCAGTGCGAAAGAGTGGTCTCGCATTCATTTCATTCTGAAGGTTTTTGAATGGACTTGAGTGAGTTGCATACAATTCCTTCGATCCCTGTCATACCAACCGTCGATTTAGAGTTGAACAGCACACCATCTTTTTGATACCAGGCAACCCTTTCAGCCGTGAGACTTTGGTAAACTGGTCCACCGTCAATGGAAAACCTCTGCCAACATTGCCTCAAACCAAGCATACCACGAGCCGACATCAATTTCGCTTTCCGTCCGACTTTTCGCATGGGAACGGCGGTTCCATCGCCGACCCCAAAGATCTCCACTGGATCCTGCTTGACAGCTACCAGCTCCACAATCCACACCTTAATCCCCGATCTTTGTCGTCTGATTCTGTAGATTGCAGGATGAAAGCTGTCGGGAGTGCGCTGAGGAAGACTGCCCTCTTCGTGATCAGGGAGAACTCCAGGGGAAAAGGTGAGCGGATGCCTCGGGAAAGGCTGACATCCTGGAACTCAGCAACGGTCAGGTACCTTGTCGAACGCGATCAGTCATGGAAGTGAGCGAAGCTCAGGTCAATCTTCCTCGGCAGATGCCTGCGTCGTGAGAAGAGATTGGAATCGACTGGATCTTGACCTATAAAGATCCAGATCTTTACCCTCCTATCCCTCTCCTTTTGCTTCTCATCATCACACAGCCTCGCAAGCAATCCTTTCAACCAGCTAATTATACCCCGATACCCATTTCTGTCTCCGACAGTAATTCGTGCTTCTTACAATCGTCAAGATGCTCTACTCTACCCTCTTCGTCGCTGCACTCGCGGCCATCACCTCGGTCGCCGCCCTGCCGGCTGACGCCGCCGACGCCCGTGACCGCGACCGCGATCGTGACGACATCTTCCGTCGTGGCGAGTGCCGTGACGAGCGTGATGAGCTCTACTGCGGCAGAGGCATCAGCGAGTACTCTCGCTACGGTACATAATTTCCATTGCAGAGAATCTCAACCCCTGCTGACAACAACTTCTAGACGAGGGCAGCCGCTACTGCCGTAGAGACCGAGTTAACAGGGTCTTCTGCGCCTTTCGTGAGCAGCGCGAGTTTGCTCGCCAGATCGCCGAGGAGTGGCGTCGCATTGAGGAGTGCGAGCTTGACGAGTACTGGGACATCGGCAGACGCCGCTGCGAGTGCTACCGCAGACGCGATGTGAGTTCAGCTTGAAGTCTCGGCATGGCGGAAGATTTTACTTACACACAAACAGAGGGACGGAGACAGAGACAGAGAGTGCAGACGCCGCCGCGGTGAGAGCGATCGCGATCGTGATGGAGACCGCGACCGCGACCGTGATGGTGACCGTGACCGTGACGGAGACCGCGATCGTGAGCGTGGCCGCGAGCGCGATGCTCCTAACTGCAAGGGCCGAGACATCGCTTTCTGTGCTGCCAGTGAAGCGCAGATCGTCACCTTTGGTGAGTTTGAGCTCGAGGCACTCTTCTTATGGAAAACATCCTAACTCTGGAGCAGAGCGCACGAACATTCTTTGCACTCGTGGCAACGGCAACTACGTCTTCTGTGCCAGCCCCGAGCCTGGCCGCGCTCGTGAGAAGGCCAGAGACCACTTCCGTGACAACAGGAAGGCTGCGGTTGAGCCTGTCAAGGCTCCTGCTGCCCAGGCTCCTGCCCAGGCTCCCGCGAAGGCTGCATGAGTCGCGATATTTGTTGCCGCTGTTAATTTTGAGATTGAGTGGCAACAACATCGACACGGTACACGGAATCAATAGTATGAGGGGTAATGGATAGCTGGAGACTTCTGCCATTTGTGTGATTTAGCTTGAAGTGGAGGATTGGGGAAGACTGATACATGTAGTGAACTAACGTAATTTGCGACTCTAAATATCATTCTCTTACATCTGATATGGCTTTTTGGAATGAATATCTTTGAATGTGAAGGTTAAGAAAATTGCATGTTAATGTCTCGTGAGGATGACTGGGCACGGTAATCACCGCATTCTCAATAATGAGTTGCCGCATTCATAGTAACACAAGATTTTGTGAATTATTGCCGCTACGCAATGAATAAAAAAATAAAAAGAATAAAAAATATCGCAGCCAAATGGTCTATATCAGGATCTAAAGTGTTGAAACCGGCTCCAGAAAATACCTTACCAAATGACGTCCCAAGTTTCACCTCATTCATACACTTACAGCGGGGCGGCCCGTAGTCAGTTAAAAATATAATGTCCAAGTATCTTTGGAAGCTGAAAGGAAAAAAAACCTGCTCATTGATTTCAAGGAGCCCGAGAGTGAATATAGTCTCAGTGTCTAGGCATGTTATATTCGATTGGCAAACGAGATGCAATGTCGACATGCACTGGACTTACACGCGAAATCTCGTCTCGGCCTTCCTTCCCAGTGGTCGGCTCGAGCTTCCCTCCCAGTTTTGCGCGGACAAGGGGCCATGCGGGGTAAGAATAACCGACACCTCAGGCGCGAGAACTTCACACAAACACGGCAAAATCATGAACGCAAATACGGCAGAAGACAGACGGATGCTTTGTTTTATCAATCGTGGTCTTTGGGAAACGAGTGACAGGATATCCCCGCTTGGGGTTGAAACCGAGGTTGCCCACACAGTCAAACCCCCGGCATGTCCAGGCCATTGCCCCGAAGCAGTGGTGGCTGCTGGACGTGTCGCATCCGCCACAGAAAGTGTGATGAGTCTTTACCAGAATGTAAAGAATGCACTGATAGGCATATCACGTGTCATGGATATGGGCCTGAGCCAGAGTGGGCGAAAGATCCAGCCAGTCTTCGCGAAGAACTGCAGCGCATCAAGCATGCTGTGAAGCAGAACTTCCGCCAAACCCGAAAGTTGCAGGCCGCACGTAGCCCACAAAGGGAGTCGACGTCGTCACTCACAGGGCTTGATGATCCCAGCTCATCATCCTCTTTCAAAGACTCTGAATTTAGAGAGGCAGAACTTCTCATGCATTATCTCGATTACATATTTCCCATCCAGTACGCGTATTATGTCGACAAGCCAGCGACGGGGGGAAGAGGATGGCTCTTTTGGCTTCTGTCGAAACAAGGGCCCTTGCGACAAGCTGCTTTTACACTATCTGCGCTCCACCAGCACAGCACATCAGAGAATAAGACAGAAGAAATGGAGTCGGAGCTTATCCGCTACCATACGAATGCCATGCAAGAGCTTCGACAAGTACTGATTCACGGAGAAACGGATGGATTCGCAAGCCACCCGGAGCACAGAGTTGAGTTCCTTACTTGCGGGACCTTCCTCATCAGCTTTGAAGTACCCACATTCATGAATCCCCCTTAAATTCGATTTCGATGGCTGACCTATTCAGATTTTCCAAGGAGGAACATCGAAATGGGAGCCACATCTGAACGCTCTAGTATCAGTGGCAAGTCAAATTCGTCCGAATGAAGATGGCTCTCTGGCTTTTAAGACCCCTAAACTCGAACCGGGCTTGCAGAGAATGGTCGATGCTGCCATGAGGTTCCACATGGCACAGCTATTGTGGTTCGAAATGGTGGCTTGTGTTGCAACTGGCAAAGCCCCGAAACTGCCATACCAAACCTGGCTGGCACTGACTGACTTGGATATGTCGTGTGTCATGGGTTGCCAAAATTGGGCTATGCTTGCTCTTGGCGACGTTGCACTGTTAGAAACTCAGCTAGCGGAAATGAGCTCGAGTCTGGCGAGGAGGCGATCATATGACCTGCGGCAAAGACTGCGTGCAGGGATAGATAGTTTAAGAAACACGAACGATGAGGTTTGTAAGTCCCTGAGGATGCCTCTGAAAAACACTGACAAGGCCCAGGCTTCTGCGCCGATAGTATGCCAGGCAGTAACTCGGGTCTACGCAACAGCTACTCTTTCACAACTACGTGCCTTTACGGCGATTGATATCGAATATCATGAAGAGGTGCACGAGGCAGTGGCGGAGGTAATCAGTGCGTTAAAGGAGATGCCGAAGGGGGCGTCTCTCAGGGGCTTGACATGGCCTATATGCGTTGCCGGTGCCATGGCTCGACAAGATCAACAGGAATTCTTCGAAAGAATAATCACAGCTAATCTCGAGACGTCGGGTACAAGCTTCACAAACTTTGGAACGGTGCTTCTCATTCTAAGAGACAGCTGGGAACACCGGGACGACTTCGGCAACGACCGGAATGCGACTAGAAGTGCGATGAGAAGGTTGGGGATCAGCGCACTTTTAGTTTGAAACGAAGCTTTTATTCTTTGTAATCAGTTTTGCAATCCGTATTTGGTGGTATAGACGTCATACTAGATACCAATTCAAGAGTTTCATGTTCAGGCATCGTCAACAAGACTAGGTGTTCACTGGTACCGAACATCACCTTATTAGCTGATGAACGTAGCCAAATTTAAACTTTCTTTTGGTCTCAGTTATCTCAGCTAGTAACAAACCTACATTCATTCTCAATAGTCAGCCCCATACACCCGCCCTCTTTCCAATGACCTATGCTTCGCAACGCCATTTTAATCTCCCCGCCTTTCACCTTGTCCCTTGTCCCGAATCAACTTTTGTTTTCCACGCGCCGTATCCTAGTTTATTCGTCAATGATTTGAACCTTCAGTGCCAATGCGCTAGGATCCGAAGCAGTTTTGAAGGCTTTTTCTCCCTCTTCAAGAGTATAGCGGTGCGTGACTAGGGGCTTCAAGTCAATGACACCCTCGGCCACAAGACCGATGGCTCTTGGGTAAATATCGCGGTAACGGAACTGAAAACGCAAGTCGATCTCCTTTCCGGCCATGTACATGAAAGGAATCGTGGCGAAGTCTTTCCCACAGCCAATCACGAAGACCATGCCGCCAAAACGGCACGCCTAAGAGGTCAGCGCTTATGAAAGACAGAGAGATGACGGAACTCACATAAATGCCGGTGATAACGCTGGATTCTACACCAGTGCATTCCAATACCAACTTCGCTTCTTGACCAAGTGCAGCCTTCACATCTCCGGCGGCGGCTTGTGGGTCCTTGCCGGGAGCAACAAGCACAGTCCGCACTCTTGGGATGGCCTTCTTGGCAATTTGTAGTCTGCTTTCATTGATATCCGTAATGACGATGGGGTTGGCACCAGCTGCGCTGGCAGCCATTAGAGTGACAATGCCGATTGGTCCAGCACCGCAAATGACGACGGGGTCTCCCAAACGAACACCAGATCGTTCGATGCCCGTTAAGGCCACAGAAAGAGGCTCGAGGAGGGATCCCTCTTCGTAAGAGATTGCATCAGGGATCTTGTGCAGCCAGTCTTCCGGGTGCACATGATAGCGCGTCAGAGTTCCGTGATACGGCGGTGTCGAGTAGAACACAACGTCGGGACAAGCGTTGTAACTTCCGGTTCGGCAGAAGAAGCAAGATGCCTTCATACACGGAATCCCGCATTCCAGGGCTACTCTGTCACCAACCTTGAACTTGGTAGTGTTGGGACCAACTGCAACCACAACACCTGCACTCTCGTGTCCAAGGCCATTCTCACCAGTGACCACCATTTCACCAATGTGGCCTGCCTTCCAGAAGTGGACATCAGAGCCGCAGATACCAGTTGCCCGCACATGAACTAGACATTCTCCGTCGCCCGGGGTGGGAATATCGATCTTCTTCAGGTAAAGTTCGTGGCTAGGATTGGTGTAGACAGCAAAGTTTTCGGGCTTCCGGCGAAGAATGTCCGCCGCAGATGAGTCGGTTGCCATTTTGAATTGATAGTAATGAAGTTGAGGAAGGGCTATGGGAAGAGGTGACAATTCTCCCAGATAGTAGGCGGACAATTATGGCGAGGAGAAGACAAGAACGGGAACATTTGGCTGGGCAACATGTGTTTTATCCAGTCTTTGACTTCGGAGGAGGGGCCGCCTTTCTCGAGCCACTTATGCGTGTTCTCGTGACAGAACCCCGGAGATCTTTACCCCTCATCCCCCTCAGAACAGCAACAGATTCAACCTCAACAGTACGGCTCTGAAAATAGGTATGCCTGCGCTAGTGACGCCACGGGCTCGGTGAAATCGCCGTCACCCCACTGTCGGCGCACTGGCGCTCGGCGGTTTCTCCGTGACGTACCACCTCGGTGGTTTCCCCGCCTGATGGTGGACTCCGCGCGGTCAAGGCTCGCCCCGGGATAAATCTCACTTCGACCTGTAGGTACGGCAAGACTTTCCAAGAAACACGTAAACCAAGAAAAGCGTATGAGAAGCTTAAATCCCGGCACAAATACTTGGCCATTCTCAAGCAGTCATTATTTTTCGTTGGAGGTCCTTCAGCTCTTTCCAAACGACTTCAAATTTGAAACACCTGAGCATGTCTCTCAAAGGGAAAGTTGCCATTGTGACGGGCGCAGCTCGAGGAATCGGTGCGGGCATCGTGCGGGCCCTTGCCAAAGAAGGTGCAAGTGTATGTATATCCCCTGCTCAATTGGTAGCAATATCACCTCGGCGAAGTCTAGGATACGCAAGGTGCCCCGCTGGACCAACGCTTCCCCTAGACCAACACAGCTATGTTCTTTGCTGATTCTCCTGGGAACCCACAGGTTGCCTTCAACTATGTCTCTCCGTCATCTGAGTCAGCTGCTATGAGCCTGGTTGAGGAAGTGAAGAATGTAGGCTCTCGCGCAGTGTGTGTGAGGGTTGACATGGCTTCTTTTAATGCACCGAAAGACCTACTCAATGCCACCTTGAAAGAATTTCAGACAGATAAGATCGACATTTTGATCAACAACGCTGGTCTGGGTGGAAACACACCTCTTGAGGAAGTCACTATTGAGGACTACGACCGTCTGATGACCGTCAACGTCAGGGCTGTCATCTTCATGACACAAGCTGTCTTGCCACATATAAATCGAGGAGGACGTATTGTCAATCTTTCGTCGATCTCCTCTAGGGGAGGCTATAGCACACAGTCAGTGTACGCTGCGTCGAAGGCGGCCGTTGAAGGATTGACCCGTGTCTGGGCTACAGAGCTGGGCCACAAATATGGAGTTACTGTCAACTGTGTGAATCCGGGTCCTGTTGATACAGATATGTACCGCGCAGCAGGACCTGTCCATCTCGCTCGAATGGAAGAGCAGAACAAGAAAGTTCCTGCAGAGCCTCGTTGCGGCACCGAACAGGATATCGCGGATATAGTCGTATTCCTATGCGAGGAGAGATCAAGATGGGTCACTGGGGATACTGTTTGCGCGAACGGCGGCATGTTGTACTTGTAACTTAGCCAGCAATCTGCGCGTTCACCTGAATGGTGATGTTCCAAATAATATGAACGTGGTCAGCTCACCTTCAAAAATGAGCAATCTTAGGTGAAATATGAACTTGGACACCTGTTCTTCGCCTCCGATTATAGCTTACTTGAAGGTTAATTATGATACGTGCGCTAATCCCAGACCAATCAATACCTTACTGTGATCGGCCGTGGTCGTACCGACCGGCTGGTCTTTGATGCCGTCGAACTCCACTAGAAACGCTTCGCTCACTCGCTGGAACGACCTGAGGATTACCCCTCATCAGCCACAGCGGACCCTTTTCCCTGGACATCTCAACATCGCCAAAAGGTTTTCATCCTTGGAGACCGACATCTAATTAAATGCCGGATTTTCATCGGAAAATTCAAACGATTCTTTTCGCTGATTATGGATCCCGCCGGGCCTCAGACCCCGGCCAGTCTCATACAAGCCTCGCCAGGCCCTTCCGATAACAAGTTTCGGGAAGGGAATCATAAAGCCTGCGATGTGTGTAAACGGCGCAAGGTCCGATGTTCCGGCACCAACCCTTGCCAACAATGCTGTCGCAGCAAGACGGTATGCAGCTACTCTTCCAATCACGGCAAGATAGCTGCCCTGGAAAGGTGGGTGTTGAGGCATGATCTGCTATGCAGGCTCACCACAGTAGTCTGATTCTTTGTGTGGATGGTTTTGGATGTGTTCGAGCTCACAGTGTATTCTGAACAGGCGACTGCGACAATCGGAAAGGCGTGTGAAAAGTCTTGAGACTGCTTGGAACCAGTTCCTCCCCCAAATTGACCTTTCTCATGCCATCGAAGCCACGTCGAACGACGGAAATCGTCATACAACATCAAACCTATCGACATCGGAGTTATCGACAACGCCGGCTGGCAATGGTGCTGCTGGAAATGGCGTTGGCTATACCTCCACAAGCGATGTCCGTGATAGTCGTTGTACTCGCGATGACCAATCTCACTCACCGCCCGACCTCGAGTTTGACACTATTGAGGCTCTAGAATGGGATGAGACTGTAGAACGGAACGTTCTTACTGACGGAATTGGTTCTCTATCTCTCCAAACCAAAGCTTCTGGATATATGGGACCACAGTCAGGAAACGCTCTACTACGCCATCTTCATTCGGTTGTTCACTTCTTGTCGGAGGGCGAGTCTGATCTTGACTTCTCTTCGTTTCCCGTCGACCCCGACACTTCTCAAGAAACCCAAGCCCGCATACAATCTATTGGGTTCAGAAATGAGTGTCTGGAATGGTACTTTCAGCACTTCCATAAAGCCTACCCGCTTCTGCATGAAGGTTTCTTTCGAGCTCAATTTATGGGTAAGGTTTGTTGGTCTCATATGAGAGAAGCCTAGGAACTGACCAGTGTCCCTCATTGGTAGGTGCTATACCGAAACCCAAAGATGGATCGTGGCCGGTCCTCTGCAACATGGTACTTGCCGTGGGGGCCTTCGCTGGCCCTCAAAGCTCAAATAGAGCTGACCGCCATTTCTTTCACCACGCTCAGTCGGCGTTGTCCATGGACCTGTTACAGCGCGGATCGATACACCTTGTACAGGCCTTTCTACTGATGGCGAACTATCTACAGAAGCGCAATAAGCCTAACAGTGGCTTCACATTCTTAGGAGTGGCGATGAACATGGCTTTGGGCCTTGGACTCCATCGTGAGTTCTCCGACGTGTCGATTACACCATTCACAATGGAAATACGACGTCGAGTTTGGTGGACTCTATTCATCTTCGATTCCGGTGCTCGGTTGACTTTCGGAAGGTCATCTATCCTGCTCGCGGGAGGAAATGTCAAATTACCAACGAACCTGGACGACTCCGATCTTGCAGTTGATAACGAGGCTCTTGGACAACCCCGAAATTACCCGACTGTGACGTCCTCGCTTATATGGCAGTGCAAATTGGCTAAAATCAGCAATGATGTCAATGCCAGGTTATTGGAAAGAAGAATACCGGAGCGGACCGAGATGGTAGCTCTGGACAATCGAATTCTCCAATGGCAAGAATCCCTACCGCTCTTCTTCAAACAGTCGCCTGCTCCTGATCATGCATGGTTCGATGTGCCACGCATGATTCTCCTCTGGCGTGCGCAACACCTACGAATAGTTCTGACTCGGCCATTTCTTCTCGATGCTCTTCAGAAACGCCAAACCCTGAACACGAATGACGCGAACGACATTGTAGTACGCTGCATTACAGCGGCTCAAGACTGCACGCAGTCAATCATCGGCTTTTCTCTTACGCAAACTAGCTGCCCGGGGGCTCTGGCATGGTACGCAACATATTGGCTTGTTACATCTGTCTTCGTAAGCGTAACCTGCCTGATATATGATCTACATCATCCGTCTGCCCTGGTCTGGAGGGGACAGATCGAGAATTCACAGAAAACGTTACAAACCATGGCAGCTTTTGAGCCAATTGCCGGCCGCGCAGCGCTGATACTCTCAAGAATCATGGGTGAGTAATCGATCATGTAATATCATTTACTTGAAGCCGTTCATGACACAATTCGCAGATCTCGTTCCATGCAGTCCAAATTCTGTCGCCGACTTGGCTGCTAATGATGCCGTGAGGATGGGTATCGCAGACATATGGAGTGAGTCGTGGCTGCAAGTGGATTACCAGGCCATGAGTGCTTTGGTCCAGACGGCCTCTAGCAACGACGTTGAATTGTAGTGATACTATTTGTTCTTGCCATATACAGTTCGTGCAAGAAAAACGTTATCCCATCTAGCAACTTGCATTGGCATGATAGTCCGCGTTGACATGAAGACCCTAGATTTTGCTGCATTCGTTCACCTTCTCTATGCTGCGATAGGATTACAGCCAAGACCTGTCAATCATTCTCAGATGAACGACGTTGACGTGCTGAACCCTCTAAGATGCCTTTTTACATACCATTGTCCTTGTCTGAAATGAAGATCAACGATGATCGACGAACTGCGAGTTTTCTATGACATTCTATGAAATGGTGTGCTACTGTGAGTGCCATGATGACTGGTTATCCCTCATAACCAGCTGGCCTTGGGCTAGGTTGTCCAGTGGAAAAACATTCCGAATAGGTCCTTCGGTAACGATGACGTTCAATTGCATTGACACGGCAATATCAAACCAACTTTATTTGGCCTTGAAGGCCGAGCGTGCGAAGAAAGCAATAGCTTTCAGTGCTTTCTAGAGTTTCCTAAATCCTGATCCAAAATCAAGGTTTGGAAAAAGAAAGGCAATTTCGTCTTGACTTTGGGAAGCAGAGACCAATCGTGTGATTCTGCCCAGAAAGGCGCAGTCTGGATTATAACCTTCCGAGCTGCATGTGACGTGTTGATGTCTTGGAACCTCCACACGAACCGCGAACGCCTACACAGAAATCACCCTATGTCATGAAGTAGTTCGTTTGCGGGCGATGAACGACAAGCTTACGATGGACGATAGCGGTAATTCAGCGGCTGTGTCAAACAACGGGCCAATTGCAGTCCTTCGTTGCCGGTTTCTTGTCGTCCGATATTGTTCATTACACAACAAGTTGCATCTCTCTTATGCATAAGCCTCACTTTTCCTTCAAAACGAATTAGCCTAGCCTTGTAGTCAAATTTAAGCGTAAATTCTATGCAGTTGCTGCGAAATCGATGTCAAATGTCGGTTTTCAACTACGGTATTTTGTTTTAGTCCGGCGGAGTCGACGTAGGGTATCCTTGGATTCTTGAAACCGGGCTACCGGGGTTGGTCTGCGGAGGTGCGCTTAATATTTGGGGAAAAGGTGATTGCCTCACCGAAGTTTCCCAATGGATGGGCCCAGGCTCCGATTGGGTCACGAATGAGATGAATGAGAGACGAAAACGAAGGCTTAAGGAAGATGGTGTTTGCCAGCAAGTATTGCCACGAAAAGGCATATATAGCCGGGCTCAACACCTTGCTCTCACATCTGCATCCCATTCACTGACATCAAGCCTCGTTCATCTTCTTCGCAACTACAGCATCAACTATTAAAATGGTTTCCGTCAACTTCAACCTTATCTTAGCTGCTTGTGCTGCTGCTGTTGCTGTTGCCGCCCCTATGAACGATGGCTCTGCCCCCGTGTTGGTTCCTCGCGCTGAGGTATCCGTCTATATGTGTACCGACCGGGGCTTCAACGGGGACTGTATCAATGATGTCATTCAGACTGGATCATGTTGTAAGTTTATATCATTGATACGAGAAAAAATGTCCCTCAAGCAACAGGGAGGAAGACCTCAGCTCACACATGGCAGACAATGTTCGCGCCGAGTTCATCGATCGTATCAGCTCAATTCGCAACAATGATCGAGATCGCAATACTTGTACTTGGTACCGGTACGTTTTAAACCAAGAGAATGGACTATCTTACCCCGTGACAAGGTGTCTGACTCTCATTAGTGAGCGCGAGTGTCGTGGTGACACCTATCGCAATCAGGACGACAGCAACCTGGGCGATGGAAATGGCCGCTTCAACGACGCTATCCGCAGCTTCGAATGCAGGAGGAAATGATGCGCAACGACTTTTCGTTTTATGATATCCTTCATCAGAAACGGGTAGTCGGATATGGGAACAACATCGTGTCAGATAATATGCGCACCTAGTCGCACCAATATGTAATACTGCACTACCCGCAGAAAGCAAATGCCTGGTTACGGAAATGGCACGGGAATACCTGAAAGACTCTAGTTTGCCGTATCGGGTCACATAAAGTATAACGGAATCGAAACAAACTTTTATTCTCCCACTATCTATGTAAGCAAATCTCGCAATTGTGCGAGAATTTGCTCCTTTTCCCTATCAAGATGACGATTTCCCACTTGCGCCATTACACCCGAGCAAATGTCTAGTGATCAGGAAACATGCAATTGAAGCCACCGATGTGTCTATGTACTTGATTCGTCTCATGCTAACGTCCCGATGCAGCCTCGACGTTCTCCTCCATCTCGAAGTGGTACAAGCTGGGCTCCATAACGTTCTTCTGTCGAAGAATGTACCGCTTAGACCACCACGGAAGTACCTCCTTTAGTTGATAAGATGCGTGACGTTGAGTTGACACGGAGAAGACATCGTCAAGCTCTTCCAAAGATCGCTGCTTTGTCTCCGGCATGAACAAGAAGATGGCCACGAAGCAGACGATGTTGGACACGGCAAAAAAGGTGAAAGATCCCTGGGGTCCTAAGCCTCGCATCATAGGTGGCCAGGTGAGCGCCACAAAAACAGCCCAGAAGTTGTTTGTCGCCACGGCCCATGACATACCCACTTCGCGGTGAGATAGGGGGAAAACCTCTGCTGAGTATACGAAGGCACATGGTCCTTCTCCTGGGCCGTAGAAAGCAGCGAAGATGTAAGTGAACGTGGCAATGACACCGAGATGAGCCGGACTGGACGAAGGAATATAGAACGCCATTCCAGCTGCCAGGAGAGTGACACACATTCCGGGGAATGTAGCGAGAAGCAGAGTCCTTCGACCCCAAGTGTCGATGGTCCACAGGGCCGGGATGGCAAAAATGAACATGGCCATACCGAAACCCCATGAAGCCAATAGTGCTGTTTGACTGTTTGCTCCAGCGTTCTCAAAGATGGTTGAAGAGTAGAAGGACATGATATTGACTATGGTGGAGGAAAGTGTTAGTGTCTCAATAGATTCCTTCCGTTCAATTCCAGGAGGTGATACTTACTACCGCAGAACTGCTGGGCCGCCATGATGATGCCAGATGCTTGAGCTGCACGACGATTGCGTGGAATCGTGAAGAGCTCGACACACCGAGTGAAGAAATTGCCTTTATCAAAGCCCTTTTCCGCGATCATATTTTCCTCTTCTTGCAGCTGGCTGTGAATGTAATACAAGTCGCGAGCCGCAAGAAAGTTCGATGCACGGAGTCTCTTAAGCGACTCGTAAGCCTGTCCGTACTTCTTTTTCTTCAGCAACCATCTTGGCGATTCTGGTGTGAAGTAGATGCCGAATAGGAGAGGTACAGCTGGGATCATTGCAGAGCCAAGTTGCAGACGCCACGCCATATCACCGGTGTTGACGACAGCTAAGTTGGCGCTGAAGCCAAGCATGATCCCAAATGCAACAAATAGCTGCCACGACATGACTAAGGCGCCACGAATATTGGCAGGTGCGTTCTCAGCAGAGAAAACTGGCACGGTGACTTCCTTCAGGCCCATGCCGATGCCCAAAAGGATTCTGCATGCCAGGATCTGCGGCCAGCTCTGGCAAAAGGCTTGACCGAGTGGCCCAATAACACCAAAGATTGCACCCAAGAAGATGGCACCGCGTCTGCCGATCCAGTCATTGACGGGATCAGAGAGCCAACAAGCGCTATCGAGGAGACAATTAGTATGATTCTGCTGTGACGGAGGCCGACCTCAAACTTACAAAAGACAGATTGCCATGTATGGCGCGCTGTTGATAGCGCCTATGATCCAAGCGTTCCTGTCGCAAGTGCCGGCAGCATGGCACTCGGCGCCCTTATCTGGGATTCCGAAAGCCTGAGGAAAAGAGAGATTGGCACCGTTAGAACCTGTTTGGTCCCACCCTTGAATCATGGCGCCAATGGAGTTCATGAAAATAGTGAAGTAAAGAGCCGTGGGATGTTTCCATCGATGTGTAGACTCGTTTCGCAAGTCTTCTCGATCGCCCTCGTCGAGCTCCTCAATATCGTCGTACTCCCCAGGTCTCTGAGAAACCAATGCTCCTTTGAAAAGCAAATGAGAATCATCTCTCATCCCATGCAATTCGGCGAAATGGAAAACATCTTGTTGGAGCCGGGGTTTGGGGATCCCAGCCAATGGATTTCTGATTCTGAGATGCTGTGAGTCTCAGGTACTCACAAGTACTCGCCGAGTAAAGAACTGAAAACTTACTCTCCCGAGGGAACTTCAACGGCATGATGCCGGGACTCACGGTGACTGACATTCACGCCCAAGTCCTCCGCCGACTTTGTCCTGTTATGAATTAGAAAAATGTTGTTGTGAAGATAGCAATTGGTAGTCTTCTACTCACGTCTCATCCGAAGCTTTTGCCATGGTGTCCTCTGACGGCAGTAATGACTGACTACTTTCTCCTGCTCTCTGAGTGAAGCCGAAGGGCTGCTGTTTGGAGGGCATGTTAAATTCGGGGCGGGAGGAACCGTCTATATTTATCGTAGTCTATCAAGGTGTCTTGATGTGGCTTTACCGAACATGAGGGGACCCCATAGAGGGGACCCCATGGGGAGCTGCAATTGACAGCTCGGTGGAGGCTCCGAGGTAATTCCTAAACCTAAAGCGCACTGACATGTACATAGCTACAAGCCGCACAGGTTCTTTTGAGAAGCATGACAAAGTTTCAGCTCAACATTACTCGGGCTGGGCACCGAGGATGCCAAGAGCTGGCGATCTAGATCCATGACAACTTCGGCGTTTTCGCCGGCACCGGATCTACTGATGCTGACGAGAAGATCGATGAGGCCAAGACGTTTTCTATGGGCAGCCATGTCACAGCTATTAAGTGGAATATCTACCACGTATATGATGATGTGACTGTTTGACAAGCGATATATCTATAAGCGAACGACTTCGTTTTGAAGTGAACACGCGTGTGTGCATCTGACATGAGGAAAATTCGCCGGGAATTCGGTGTTTCCCCGATCTCCATGAGCGCCACCAAATGCAAAAATACGTTTTTGTAGTCGCGTGATAGATAGATAATTGGGGCTTTTCAGCATTCACTTAAAAGTCAATTGCCGATTGCAGGTGCTTTTACGTACGTAGAAGGAAAACGCGACGTGAACAAGCCAGACAGATGCAGACCATTGCAGCTAAGCGATGCCTGCTTTTTGCGGGCTGAACTATCCGTAAGATGCAGCGAAATGGTCCTCTTCTGCCATGATGGGTACGTGTACTCAATATGAAAGCCTCCCAAACATACTTCGAAACTTGTTTGAAAGCATAATGCGCCACTGCGACCAATAGTGGGATGATCTCTCATCGGTTATGGATGGACTGTATCCCGATGAACGTGACAGTAGTGAGCTTCCGGACTGACATGGTGATATTACTTAGGAATTCGGGGCGAAAACTGGGTTGGGAATAGATCTTGAAGAATACTTTTGCACTGAACCGACACAGATAATCCTGTTTCTGCTACAAATCTCGAACAATCGAATCCGCTATCTTCTCAGCAAAGGCGTATATCAATGCTTGGGGATGTCCTGGCGGCAGTAGAGCCATCGAACTGGCATCCACGACGCGAAGCTTTTCAACCCCAATCACCCTGGCCAAGTTATCTGTCACAGCTGTGGGATCATTTCGGTGTCCCATACGTGCAGTGCAAGATGCATGCATAACGGCCATCACGCTTGACCTAATAGTAGCCAGAACCTCCTCATCCGTCTCCACATCTGCGCCTGGCCAGTACTCTGCATCGCTAGCGCGGACGCTTCGCACCGCATCAGTGTTGAAGACATCGCGGATACGTTTGTACATGGCCACCGCAACCTCCAAGTCACCTGAATGGGTCAACCAGTTGGGGTTTACGAGCGGGTCATCCGCAGGCGAGTTGCTGGCAAGTGATACATTGCCCCTGGAGAGGGGCGCAGCCAACGCCGCAATAATGGAAGCGTACATTATCCCATCCTTTGGCTGGTCCAACCATGGAATATTGAATGAGCCAATATGGCCCGCAGCCGGGAAGTACTCAATATGAGGCCAGTCTTCAGGGAAGGATAGAAGCTGAGACCAGGTTGACTCGCTTAGGTTGGCGCTGCTGGGCATTCTCTCCCAGGCCAGAAACTCGGCCACGTTGCTTGTAAGTGGACCGGTCTGGTTGAGTCCATAGTCTAGGACGGCTTTGGCAAGAGCGGCAGGATCTCCGAGAACTTTGTTGAGTGTATCAAAGGTCACCTGGTATGTTGGGCCAAATAGAGCGTGATCGGTGAGGTTGCGTCCAACCCCTGGACGGTCTGCGATGACATCAATGTCGTGCTCCGCCAGATGTTCTGCGGGTCCAATGCCAGACAACATCAACACTTGCGGTGTATGAATGGCACCGGCTGAAAGAATGATCTCCTTCCTCGCAATGATCGCATGCTTCAGATGACCCAGTGCAGAGACCTCAACGCCCGTGGCTCTCTTGTTTTCATCAAAGAGCACCTTGTTGGCCCGAGTACCCAAGTAGACCGTGAGTTTATCGCCCATGTTGGTGTCTCTCGCCGCATAGATGAACTCGGCCGAGGTAGACCGCACCTGTGCTCCGGGGTCTATCGTCGTCTGAGCATAGTGGTAGCCATCCAGCACGCCCTGGTTGAATTGGTCCGTCAACTTCATTCCCAGCTCTTCAAAGCCCCTGGCAGCCCACGTTGACCAAACAGGAGTCCAGTTGGCGTAGGTCACTTGAATGTGAGAACTTGAAGAGGGATCGAAGTCGCTTTCGGAGTATGTGGTAGTTGCATTCGAGAGACGGGTTCTCGTGTTCGGAGGCGTGAACTTGAAGCTTTTCCGGAAAAAAGGGAGAAACTGGTCGAATCTGTAGCCATCATCACCAACAGCATCGGCCCAAGCGTCCAACGCGCCACGATTCGGTCGATGGTGGATCATAAAGTTCAGAGCTGATGTGCCACCGAGGCATTTGCCTTGCGGGTAGTGCATCTCGCGCCCCCCCGCACCAGCTTGAGGGACAGTCTTTAGTCCATAGTCCACGGTTGGTATGCTGTCGACTGGGTTGGATCCGACGCCGATGATGTCTCCGAGAGGTGCAGGTCCAACAATAGGTTTGCCAACTTGGTAAGAAAGCCCGGCCTCGACAACAGCGACAGTGTGGCCAGCTTCTGCAAGGCGGTAGGCGATGGTGTTTCCAGCAGTACCGCCTCCGACAACGACATAATCGTATGCCTGTTCCTGACCTAATGTACCCGTGAGACTTCCTAGAGACGTATGAACAAGGCCTTCCAGTGTTGTCCAAATGCTGCCGGTGACGGGCTTGAGGATGGGATCAAGTACGGGGAGTGCCGTGACTGATGAACAGATCAAAAGTTTGAAGAAAAGCATTTTGAGACTGGAAAACAAGTCGTAGGCGAGTTTAATTGAACGACGATGTCATATCGGCAGCGAAAGAATTTTATTGAGATGTCGTCAAGCTTTTGGCCAATATTCGAACAGCCAGACCATCCCGGCCGACTTCCGCTGATTGTGCGACGGAAGGCTGCAGCTTCCCGTCTCCCATTCTTAGTTGTTATTTCTCATTCGCCAGAATCCGTTGATCATTTCCAATTAGACCCCTTTCAGGAACATATTGGCCTCCGGGCAGGGCACAAGAGTCAGTGCAACCAGAATGAATCCGAAGATGCCGTGCGCATTGTCTCCTCGGTCTCCATTGTCAGTACGCCCTGGATCCACTATGTTTGCCTTACAGCATAACATTTCCTCTTGAGACTGATAATCCACCCTCAGGTGTAACCCTCCGCGAGCACTGACGCTTTTCGCCAATTGGCCGCAACATTGAAAAGACATGGGAAGCACGCGGGGTTGACAAGGGCAATGTAAGCAGTCCTGGGGATGCTTGACAAATTGACTTGTCAGAACTGCACTTGTGGATACGCGGGTCAGCGGATTGTCAGTTGGAATAAAAATCACAGAAATGGGGATCGGCGGAATCATAACAGAACTTCGAATGAGTTTCCGCAATGAGACCGGACGTGAGGGTCCATGGCGATATACTTGCCGTAAAGGGGCCTGTGACTCGCACACTGCCGAGAGCCTTATCGAAGGGTTGAAGACAATCCCTGCCTGAGCAAGTTGGCAAGCCGCATTTGAACCAACGGACGTTTATTTAACGACCTTGTTGCCCTGTAATTTCTACCATGTTGGTTTGAACAACGTCACTTTTATCTCCACCCCGTCATGAAGTTCAGTAAGTTGTGCTCGTTCGCTGTCTTTGCTGGGCTATCTACAGCCCAGTCGAAGAACACCTCGACCGCCCCAATTGAACTTGCGCCTCCTCCATGGACTTTGAAGGGCACTGTATACTCCGTCACACTGGTACCTTTGTCGAATGATCTCCCAAACAAGGCATATCCACCTTTGGAGCGACAGTATGCTTCGGCTACCGAGGGCGAGTATCTGGGCATCCTGGGCATGATCCAGATCATTCGATACACCGAGAGCCCTGTCGGGCCGTATGATGAACTGCTCATTGTGCCCGGGTTCTTCAAGTACAACCACACCAACACCGAGGGCGCACGCGAAGAGAAAAAGAACGTCAGGGTAAGCCGCATTTATGTCAGCCAAAAGTATACCTGCTGGAATGGAAGAACGAGTATGTCTTAACCAGCTGCACCCGTGTTCTTGACTCAGACTCGGAGCATATCACTGATGAAATGCAGACTGGAATATCCCAAAGCATTTGGCTCGTTTTGACTGGACTGAGAAGGCGAATGGTGAAACTACGGTCAAAATCTACCCATATGATACCATGGGCGATCTGAGCGAGTCTACGCCCGCAAAGAAGCCTTGGTTCAGAGCCACATTCAAACCGGACTTGGTGAACGGTTTGCCGTTCAGTACCGATCTGTACAAGATCCTTGGGGTGAACGCGACCTTGGCACAGCCGCCTTTGCCGTCCGCAAATAGCACCTATGGAGAACTGGCGGGTACGGATCACTGGGCCGCTACTGTGCCCGGCCAGGTCACTGACAACGCGTCTTTGGGCGTTTATGACTTGGACCAAGGAGATGGGGACGTCGAAGAGGGCAAGAACACCAACGCTGTAGGCGATGAGTACTTCCCAAACTTCTGGCCCGGACTTTTGCGTTTCAACGCAGGAATCAAACTCGAGAACGCGACCATCACTTTCAGTGAACCTGAGATTTGGTCCAATTGATCTCTTTTCTGGCGGCATCATTGCACCAAGGGACAAGGCCGCTTGCTACAACGCGGAGTGGTCAAAGGTCAACGTCACAATAATTTTGCCGTTATGAGAGTAGAGGCTATCCAGTGATTGTAATATCGGCGCATGGAACTTGGAGCTTAAGGAAAGAAGGAAGGTCAGTGGTTCGAACATAATAAAACATTTTTCCGCGCCAAGATACCAGTATTTCAATATGGAAGTGAATAAAGAGGGAGGGAGAGATCACATTGAAGGTTTTTGAAGAATCAAGTGGCACTCGGGTACGTGATGTGTAGAAGGACGCGGAAAGGTTGTCTCTAATCTTAGCTAACCACTCGAGTTAGCCGGAAGTGTGCATCCTTGATAGCGGCAAGAGGTGTGGGGTCTTCCAGAAATAGAAGTTTAGGCGTCCAAGCCAATGAGATGTAAGTAATTCATGTACTACTCGGCGCCACTGCTTGTCTTCCACATGGCGGACAGGATGACTTATTCAAGTTCGGTTCCATCAGCCAAATTTCTGAATCTCAGGCGACTCTGACAATCTTTTACGCTTACAAAATTCCGGCCGTACCTGTTTTTCAATACCCGACTCCAAGTAAAAAGCTCGCCTCGAGTTGCCTGCCGAGGGCTCTCAAGTGGGGTTGTCTTCGCACGGTCTCATGTCTTTGAGCTTGACGAGACCACCGGGAGGGCGCGAAGTGTCATCAAGACACTGCCGAGTGGAGTTGAAAATATCGTTCGACGACTGACGGGGGAGTACCCAAGCTTGCGGACCTATTTAAAGAGTGCTTCGTCGGCAAAACCCTCGAAAAGTCTTGTTTCCTAGAGTTCGCGCGTAATCGACACACACCCTCATCAAGGCATCAGTAGAACTCTGCCCTCAGTGCTCCTCCTAGATTCAATCACCAATCATAAGCCGACATCATGGTTCAAATCAAGCCTTTCGAGGTGGAAGAGTGGATGGACCGCCTGGAAACCACACCAGGGGTCCTCAATCTTGCCGAAACCTGTTGCGAATCGGTGTCTATTCAAGAACTCACTCAGTTGTCTGCCGACCCTACCGTTCCCGGTCCGCTTGATATAGCAACCCGAAGACTCACCTATGGAGCAATCTATGGCTCGGAGGAAACCCGCCGAAACATTGCCAATCTGTACCGAGATGAGGCTTCGGAAAACCTTCCCAGCGATCAGGTTGTCATCACTCAAGGAGCCATAGTCGCCAACTTCCTTCTCCTGTATAGTCTCATTGGGTCTGGGGATCATGTTGTTTGTATCTACCCCACCTATCAACAGCTTTACGAGGTACCCAAGAGCCTCGGGGCTGAGGTCAGTCTGTGGAAGACGAAGCCGGAGAACCGGTACATTCCCGACGTCAAGGAGCTTGAAGGTCTCGTTCATAAGAACACGAAGGTTTGCATAACACGAAGTCCGTTCATAGGAAGCTGAGCTGACATCTCACCAGATGATCATCATCAACAACCCTAACAACCCTACCGGGGCGACAACGCCAAAGTCAGTCCTGCTTGAGATCATAGACTTTGCCAAAGCTAGGGGCATCATCGTCATGGCTGACGAGGTCTACCGCCCTCTCTTCCACAGCCTACCCGATGGCGAACCGGTTCCCCCATCTATTCTGTCCCTAGGATATGAGAAGACGGTTTCCACCTCGAGCATGTCGAAGGCATTCTCTCTTGCGGGTATCCGCCTGGGATGGATTGCATCCAGAGACCCAGCCATCATCGACGCTATCAAAAGCGCTCGGAACTACACGACAATCAGCGTTTCTCAGCTGGACGACAGAGTGGCAGGATACGCGCTCTCAGATGCGGTGAGGCCAAACCTTCTGAAGAGGAACATTGAGCTTGCTCGAACCAATCTTGCTCTTCTCGAGGACTTCATCAAAAAGCACAGTTCCTCCTGTTTCTGGGAGATCAAGCCCACTGCTGGCACCACTGCCATGATTGGATTCAAGAGAAATGGGCAGCTTGTGAACGATGCCGATTTCTGCCTGGAGATCCTTAAGGCTACGGGTGTCCTTGTCATGCCTGGGTCAACTTGCTTCGGGCAAGGGATTGAGTTTGAGGGACAGATGCGGTTCGGATATGTGTGTCGCACAGATTTGTTGAAGGAAGGCCTGGAGAAGCTGGGCAAGTATCTCGATAAGAGATCCTGAGTTTCATTGCACTAGGGGCCTCGTCTTGATTTTGCATAAGGCTTGATTGACTTGAATTTCGCATCTGAACTACAAACTTAAACTCGATAGTATCAATGAAAACATCTCAACCGTGCTTCATATGTTATTCAAGTTGATCCCCCGTTGTCTGACTTGTATAATGAATTCCATCAATCGATTAGACCTTGCAAGCCTGCCATTTCACGTTGACCTGCTGGGTAAAGGCAACGGTAGCATCGTCATCAGTGATGGCACCGTAAGACGTCGCATTCTTGGAAGTCAGTGCAATCCGGTTGTTGACGTTAAGAATGCCCGTCGCGCCGCAAGGGGCCCAGATGATTGATGCAGTGGGGATGCTGTCCTGCTTGGTATACACCTGTCCGTCCTTCCAGATGCCCCCACCAGAGATGGAGGTCTGAGTAGTTGTGGTGGAAGAGGCATCTTGAGAGAAGAAGTAAGTCGAGAAGAACGTCCCAGTGACTCCCTCGTCGAGCTGGGCGTAGCCGTGGTAGGTGCTCTCCACGACAGCGAATTGAAAGCCACCAGGGTACTTGAGGCTCAGGTGGAGAGCACAGTTCTTGGTACGGTCGGCGATGGACAGGCCGGGGCCGATGTAAGTCTGGAAACGGTCGAAGCCAAAGGTGATGACGGTACGGTCGGGGGAGATTGTGGTTGAGACGGAGCCTTGAGGGCAACCACTGCCGGAGAAGCTGGCGCTGACGATCTGGATCTCTTTTGGATCAGGAGTATCGGAAATTCCAGTTGGCCCAAGGGGCGTGGCATTGGTGAGAATGGGCAGGAGGAACAAGAGGAAGTTCTTCATTGTGATTATCTGCGCTGGGCAATGAGGTGGGAGTCTAGGATGAGGGTGATGATACTACTGCGATATGAGACACAGTGGGACCGCTAACTTATTTATACTCAGAAGAATACTGCTCAACTCTTGAGCAGTATTGGTCTTGAATCGGTAGGTAGTCTTTGAGCTGGTCTACGTGAAACCCTGAGGATCCGAGTCGCGATACGAGGCTCGCGGCACGAAGCATTGCCACTACTGCATGCAAAAGCTCAGCTGATATTCATATATTAATTTCTACGGTAGCAGACTTCACAAATCCCTATTCGTTCTAGTGTACCTGCCCTATTCTCATGTAGACCTCAACACTTCGAGTCGACCGGCGATTGAGCGAGAGCCTGCAAGCCAATTTGCGGTTGAAATGGTACCAAATGAACTATACCTAAACGAAGGACGTTCTTCTCTGGGCTTTGAAGAAATCCTTGAGACTGAAGAGAATTTAAATAACTCGCAGAATCGTCTCATGCGGGGTGTCTGTGAACCTTTATGTTCCCAGAGATTGGATGACAAGACTGACTGAACTTTCACTGTGACGCCTCATGATTGTTCTGTTGATACACCTCTTGGGGAAAGGACTTCCTAAGTAACATCTTGCTCTCACGCTCCTTTTCAAGCTATCAAGGAGTGCTAGGTCATAAGTGTGCAGGATCATGAGTCTGTCTGACATGATTCAATGCATCTCGAGGTAGTTGATGCAGATCTCTCGTCCAACTTCATTCGAGTTAGATACTAACCGCATCTAGTATGAGGACCCTGAATATCCGGAGTGTACCGAGGATCAATCTTATTGGGCAAGCCCGGTTAATAGCAATGCCCTTTACAACTTTGCCAGATAATATGAGCCCAGCCGCACGGTAGCGCCTCGATGGTCTCAGCTTACCGGCTGAATTGCTAATGACAACGAACCCCGAGGCCTTGTTCGGTTGGCAAATTTACTCTCGATATTAAGTCTTGCGAAGCTGAACCGGGGAGCCTAACACGAGATGCGGGCAATTACAGGCCTGGTCGAGGTGGGCATTGTAACAGTTGGTACCAAAGCTATTAAGCGGCCCTCGGGATTCATTTACGTGCACCGAGCATGCGATGGCTGTCTCCATGTTCCATGCCAAGTGGCACCGCAGCGACTGGCCCCGAGGACTTGGACTATTACTGTGACCCTCCAGGCTCTTCTACATCAATAGCAACCGTGAACGGGCGTGTCGAGAACAATTGTTAATCTCGAGATGCTGGTCACCTGGTAGGGTACGCCGGCGTGTTAATAATATTCAATTCAAACTTTGCAGCCAACTCCGGCTAGATCTAGATAGCATGACTTTACGTGATTCATTTTAGGACTGGAAGACTTTTCCACGTTCACTCATATTCCTTCATTCCCTCGCTTACTTAAGCACCCTCAACCTGCTTGAGGATACCCTCCAAGTTGATGCTCTTGGGGCGCTCAATGGGCAGACCAAGAGCGCGGTCCCAAATGAGCTGTGCAAGAGGGCCAAGACCACGGGAGACGCCGAATGTGGCGGTGTAGTAGAGGGTCTCGTGGAAGCCGTAGTGGTGGAAGAGGACACCGGAACTGGAGTCAACGTTGGGGTAGGGGTTCTTGGTCTTGCCGTGCTTCTTAAGGACCTCGGGAGCAATGCGGCTGTTTTTCTCCACCAGCTGGAAGACTGGATCCTGAGCAATCTCGGGTCGCGCGGCGGCGTAGTCCATCAAAGCCTCGAAACGAGGGTCGGGCTTGCGGAGAACGGCGTGGCCGTAGCCGGGGACGACTCTGCCGGAGTTCAGAGTGGACCACAAGTAGTCATTCACGTCCTTATCAGAGTAGGACTTGGGGATGTTATCCTTCATCTGGAGGATCCATCGGAGAACCTCCTGAGCGGCAAGTCTAGCTTCTGTTATTTCCTGACTGACGGGCCGGGCTGATGTTGTTCGACTTACCCATGAAGAGGGCCGGCAAGACCCTGCAGACCGGCACTGTAGCTGAGGAAGACATCGCTGAGAGCACTGCCAACCAAGTGGGTGGCGTGGGCGGAGACGTTACCTCCCTCGTGGTCACCGTGGAGGGCGAGGTAGAGCCTCAAGAGATCCTGGAAGTTCTCGTTCTTCTTTCCGCCCTTTCCAAGCATGGCAGCGAAGTTGTAAGACCAGTCCTGCTCGAGATCGACCTCAGCGGGGAGGGCACCGCCGCCCTTGTAGGAGTTCTGGTAGATTTTGGCGGCAATGGTAGGGAGCTTGGCGAGCAGAGAGATGGCGTCGTCGAAAGTGGGCTCCCAGTAATCGGCCTTGTTGAGGCCCTGCTCGTAGGCCTTGGCGAACTTGGAAGTGTAGTTCAGGGCGGAGACGGCGATGGCGAACTGGGTCATTGGGTGCAGATCTTTGGGGAAGTCGTCGAGCATCTTATTCACGAATGCGGGAAGCTGAGCCTGTTCAGCGAGCTCGCGAGAGAATTTGCGAACTTGGTTCGTAGAGGGGACCTGGCCGGTCAGGAGAAGCCAGAACATGGCCTCGGGAAGCATCTCGGTTCCCGTCTTTCCCTTTGGGAGTTCCTTTTGGCAGTCCTTGATGGTTCTTCCATGGAAGCGAATGCCCTCGTTCGCATCGAGAACTGAGCCCTCCCAAACCATGGCCTTGAGACCGCGCATGCCTCCGAGGGTGTTCTCGACCTTGACCTCGCCTAGGACCTTGTCGGAGTGGGCTTTGACCTTCTTCAGGAGCTCCCGCTTGGCGGGGATGACCTGCTTGAGGGTGGTCTTGAGGTCTGGTTCGGAAGAAGAGGAGTACTGGCGGGCATTGAGAGAAGAGCGAACTGCCAGTGGCTAGTTCCAGTCAGCTATGAGTGCTTCGGAGTCGAGCGAAGCTCGATATAGGCTTCTCAACGTACCCGCAGAGCTCCCAGAGCTCTGGTGCTTCGTGTGACATTCATCGCCATTGTGCAGCTGGTCGTGGGGAAGCTCAAGGGAGAGAAAGGGAAGTGAAGGAGGGGTATTTAGCGGGGTGCAAGTGACGTGGAAGAAGAAGCCCTTTGTGATGAAGAGCTTGAATTATATCAGACCTGCTATCTCGCGCTGGCTAGGTCAACGGATTGGATTGTCTACTTGGATGTTTATGTTTGAGACGAAGTTGCGGCGGCAGTGGAAGAATTGGAGGACGAGAAAAGAGACAAACATGCTTTGGGACTTTCTTGCAGGCGGCGCACTTGGCACATGGCCCACGCAGCTTACCTTACCTTACCTTGCCTGCCTTAAGGTACCTAATACCTACCTTACCTTAGGCCGAGACAGACCATGATTTTAGCCCGAGGTTGTAGAAGCCTGGGCTATGAGCATTGACGCGCCCCAAGGGGTAAGGTACGCCATGGTTGTCCAGCACCTACATAGTAAGGTAACGGAACCTATTATTGGAGCAACATGCATGGGAGCTTAGGGTGTCTTCGGTAGAGCACCTCACTGCCTAAGGCACGTCACGGTGATAGAAATAGCACATCACATCAGAACAGGTCCCTATCTCCCTGAAAGATACACTGAAGTAGCAGTGCAGGTCCATAAGATCCGACGACAAGCATTCAGTCCACGGGCACATTCGCCTTGCCGTTATTGCCAGACGAGAAGCCTCCTGGTGTAGCAGTGGTGGGGGATACGGGGGCGGGACCCCAGCTTTTCCCACCTGCCTCCTCCACGATTAGCGGGTAGCGGGCAGTGCGGGCAGTGCGGGTTGACCTCACTGAGGAGCTTGGTGCTCACTATCCGTGCCCCCTCACTGGCTGCGGGACACGGAGACCCCCCCTAAGTGGCCCACGTCTGAGGGGAAGAGGGACTGGACCGAGGCAAGCCGAGGGGCTCTGGCGGATCAGAGGCCCTGCCAATTGGCCAATCGCCCGTAAGGTACCTACTTTCTCTTCACGTGGGCTTCAATAGCGGCTGTCTCTTTGCCGTTGCTTACCAAGGCCCAACCCTCGCTTTTGCCCGGCTAACTGTGGCCGATGTTGTTTTGCGTATTGTCCATCTTATTCCCAGCAGACGGTCGAAAGGAATGAGGGCATAGCCATCCATCTTATGTAAGTTGCTTGCTTCCTACTACCGAACGCCGAACCGGTTCCGCTCGGATTTGTCTGCTCAGAGCAAGGTAGAAGAAGTCCATCTAGCTGGGAGTAT
>JABGLZ010000352.1:0-55416 GCA_014705045.1 Colletotrichum theobromicola | reverse complement strand
ATTACCCCCCCCCCCCAGAGGCTGGTCTCAACTGTTCGTCCATCAACCAGTCTGTTGCATACCCACACCGGCCACAATGTTGCGGAGAGCTGCTACACGCGCAGTCTCCCGAAGGACTTCCGTCCCGCGACCGACAACCACTCCAGCCATTACCCTGCGCTGCATCTCAACAACCCGCAGCATGGCACAGGCCCCCGCGAACCCCTTCTCTGCAGCTCCGCCAAGCGACGCGTTCCAGCTGCTCCCAGAATCCAAGAAGGCGGGCGCTGCCGAAGACGACTTGTACGAGGCACAAATCAAAGAAGTCGAGGCATGGTGGCGGTCACCCAGATACGAGGGCATCAAGCGCCCCTACAGTGCTGCCGATGTCGTCTCCAAGCGTGGTTCCCAGCAGCAGTCCTACCCCAGCTCTGTCATGGCGAGGAAGCTGTTTAACCTGGTGCAAGAGCGCATCGCTGAGGGCAAGCCCATCCACACAAGTAAGGAACCGCCCAGAGCTCGACGTGATGTTTCTGCAAGACACTTACTTTGTCGTCAGTGGGTGCTATCGATCCCGTACAGATGACCCAGCAAGCGCCGCACCAAGAGGTTCTCTACATCTCCGGCTGGGCCTGCTCGTCCCTCCTCACATCCACCAACGAGGTGTCCCCCGACTTTGGCGACTATCCCTACAATACCGTACCGAACCAGGTCCAGCGCCTCGCAAAGGCCCAGTCCATGCACGACCGCAAGCAATGGGACGCCAGACGGAAGCTCTCCCCAGAGCAGCGTGCCAACACACCCTACACCGACTACTTGCGGCCCATCGTTGCCGACGGTGACACCGGGCATGGAGGTCTTTCCGCTGTTCTCAAGCTGGCCAAGCTCTTCGCGGAAAACGGCGCTGCGGCGGTACATTTTGAGGACCAGCTGCACGGCGGCAAGAAGTGCGGCCATCTCGCCGGCAAGGTCCTCGTGCCTACCGGCGAGCACATCAACCGCCTCAACGCGGCCCGCTTCCAGTGGGACGTCATGGGATGCGAGAACCTCGTCCTCGCCAGGACAGACTCGGAGAGTGGCAAGCTCATCAGCAGCGCCATTGACGTCCGCGACCACGAGTTCATCCTCGGAGTCGCGGACCCGGAGCTTGAGCCATTGGCCGAGACGATCCAGGCGATGGAGGCCAAGGGCGCGGCGGGCGCTGAGATCGACTCGTTCGAGGCCAACTGGGTCAAGTCCACAAAGCTCATGACGTTTGACGAGGCTGCTGTCGCACACATGCAGAAGGAGGGCGTGTCCCAGGGCAAGATCGACTCTTACCTCGAGGCCACGCGCGCGAACCGCGACATGGGCATCTCCCAGCGCCGCAAGCTTGCCAACCAACACACAAAGACCCCGGTCTATTTCTCGTGGGACATCCCCCGCACCCGCGAGGGCTTCTACCACTTCCGCGCCGGCATGGAGGCCGCCACGAAGCGCGCCATTGCCTTCGGCCCCTACGCTGACCTCTTGTGGGTCGAGACGGGCGATCCAAACGTTGAGGTTGCCTCGAAGCTGGCCAGGGCCGTGCGAAAGGTTCTCCCGGGCAAGGGACTCGTGTACAACCTCAGTCCGTCATTCAACTGGATGGCGCACGGCTTCACGGACGAGACGCTCAAGAGCTTCATCTGGGATATCGCCAAGGAGGGCTTCGTGCTGCAGCTCATCTCCCTCGCGGGTCTGCACTCCAATGCCACCATCACCAACGAGCTGGCGCGGGAGTTCAAGACGGACGGCATGTTGGCGTATGTCAACCTTGTGCAGAGGCGCGAGAAGGAGGGCGGATGCGACGTGTTGACGCACCAGAAGTGGAGCGGCGCCAGCTACATTGATGGTATCCTCGGCGCTATTCAGAGTGGAAGCTCGAGCAGCAAGAGCATGGGCGAAGGCAATACCGAGAGCCAGTTCCACTGATTACAAAAGACACAATCAACAGATGATACAGCATTGGGCGGCGTTGAGGATCTGTGTAGCCAGCTTTGAATGAACAAAATCAATTGGATATGTTGAACCAAGTACTATGCTTGCAACCTTTGATGCGTCACTACTATATGCGCTGTCTCTCCCCCGACGACGAAATCCCACGGGTGGTGAAGCACTTCAAGCGTCTCTTCACAATTTCATCATCATGACCATCAACCAGTATCCCCAGCTCTTTACCTAGCGCGCCAAACTCCAGTGCCTTGTATGTTGTTTATAATAAAATGGTATCGGATCGGTAAGCCTGCTCGTTTACTGGAGGCTGTTGAGGCTGGCGTTGTTCGTCGGCGCGGCCAACGCGGGACCCTCGGGGGTAACGTAGGCCTTGGTCATGCCACCATCGACGACCATGTCGTGGCCGTTGACGAAGCTGGCCTCATCGGAGGCGAGGAAGAGAACGGCCTGGGCCTGCTCGATGGCCTCGCCGAAGCGGCCGGTGGGGAAGTGGACCTCGCGACGCATGCGCTTGGGGATGTCGTCGCCGAGCCAGTCCTGGAGGAGGGGAGTGTTGAGAGGCGCAGGGCACAGAGAGTTGAAGCGGTAACCCTCGCGAGCGTGGACCATGGCGAGCTCGCGGGTCAGGGCGAGGACGGCACCCTTGGAGGCGGTGTAGGCGAGCTGGGGAGTAGCAGCGCCGACGAGGGCGACGACGGAGGCGGTGTTGATGATGGAGCCCTTCTTCTTGCCGGCGCGGCGGAGAGCAAGAACGGCGTGCTTGCTACCGAACCAAACACCCTTGACGTTGATGTTCTGAGTCAGGTCCCAGATCTCCTCGGGAGTGTTGACGGCATCGTCGTCGCGGGCGTGCATGATGCCGGCGTTGTTGAACATGACGTCCACACCGCCCCAGGGGTCGACCGACTCGACGAGGGCCTTGACTTGGTCCTCCTTGGAAACATCGCAGACCTATAGCATCGTGTCCAGTCAGATTACGGTGTCCCGATTGAATGTGTCGCACAACCCGAAATGGGTGCAATCTCGCGATGTTTCGTGTGTAGGGGAAGGAGGGTGGCACAAGGCGCAATTGACGGATGATGGATGGCGGGGCAATGGCGGGGTAATTATTTTTATTTTGTGATGTCGGGTCGGCGCTGGATGCAAGACAATCATTTGTCTGGCGCGCATGTGTTTGGTGCAGGTGCAACGTGTTTTTGGGTGACTCGGGGGGTTATCGGAGCGGCGGGAATGGAATCTTCCAAGACATCTCATTCGCTTTGGCGCAGGCGCGCCAAGTGCAGTGTGTGTATGGAGGCAAACGTACCTTGGTGTCGACCTTGGCCGAGGGGACGAGCTGGATAACCTTGGCCTTGGCCTTGTCGAGCGCAGGGGCTGAGATATCGGCCATCATGACGCTGGCGCCTTCCTTCGCGAAGAGAATGCTGGTCTCGAGACCAATGCCTCTGTTTGGGAAAAGGGAACAGTCAGCTTATCGCGTCTTGGTGGCTGGGTTGCCGTGCGTATATCTTCAATGCCCAGCCTGGGTTCGTCTGAATGCGCCCCTCATGATAAGGCGACCATGAGGCTTTGGTGTGGATTTTCTTGCTTACCCAGCAGCGCCGGTGACGACGGCGTTCTTGCCGGCAAGTCTGCCGCTGATTTCGGTCGGAACAGAGCCCATTGTGTCGGTTGGTTGTCAAGGACTTGTAGGAGGGGCGATGTTGGGTTGGGGTGCAGGTCACGATGCGGCGGACGGATGAGTTGGGGTCGCAGAAAGAAGAGCGCCGAGGTTGGGATATAAGTTTTCTGGGAGAAGACAAGATGAAAAAGAGAAGAAGTTTTTTGGAAAAACACCACGAGACGACGGGCTCTGTTTAAACCAGGCCAGGACGGGGTTGGATTAGTAGAATGGAGCGGTGGAAGGGGCAGACGGAGGAGACGGTCTTGACAATGGAACAGATGAGTCAAGGAAATCCGGGGTCCAGGCCCAAGTTCCCTCTGCCCCGGCCACTTTCCATGGCTTACGATAGTCGGATGGATGATACCAAACACCCAAACACCTCTACGTCTACCCTCCTTCGTGCTGGCCTTGCCTCGCCTTACCTTAGCCTCCCGTGGCAGATAACACAGAGACATACACGGAGTAGACACTGGATACATCATACAAGGCAAGGGCGCGTGCGGGAGCGGACGGCACGGCGGACGCGGTTACATATCGCGCTACACATTTGGGCCCCTTTCTGGCGATCCTGCATCACGATTAGCTGCCTCGCTGCTGCTTGGATGCTTGTCTGTCAGGAAAGCAGGCAGAGCAGAGAGGTAGCACACAGGTGCTTTGATAGACTTCAGATCCGACAACGGCGGCGCATATCGAGCACCTGAGACGAAGGCCACTGAGGTGAACCCCAGTCCGTCGTCTGCCCAAGCAAGTCAAGGTGGGCTTAGCTTCGTAATTCGAGATGGGAGCGCAGAGATCGTGATCAGCCAGCCCCAGCCTCCGCCATCATGTCTATCGCAGGCGACGTCGATTCGTCGGTGAAGCGCAATGCAGCTGCACTGCAAGCATGGAGGAGGATGCCAAAGACGGAAGACAAGAACGTTCCAACGGCCGCATCTCCGATATCGCGTTATCTCTTATCAGTGAAACTTGGTTGGCCAGAAGTTCAAAGACCGCCAGGACCGCGCAGGACCGCGCACCGCGGCATGACGGCAACTCAGGAACCAACCCCTCCGTTGCTGATAGAGGGGCACCGAAAGGTTGGTGGGACACAGTGAGAGCCCCAATGAGGGGCAGTGGAGGATGACTGAGGGAGCGCGAGAGAAAGAAGGACGTCCATCCTTGAGGTTGATGGACTGCATGGTTCCGAATATCTGAAGCGTGGTTCCCCAGATTATGTTTTTTTCTCAGAGGCTTATCACCGAACGTTGGTGTATCTATCTCAATTAAGAAATATGGAAACAAAGAAAGAAGAAAAGACCCTAGGTGCATCCGAAAGTGCATATGGGAGTCGAGCTAAGGCGCGGCCAGGCCAATGACAGCGACTGAAAGGCTCGGACTAGTAACGAAGGCGACCCGACAGGAAAAGGCACAGACTGAGGAGTCCCCGAATGATCGATCAGACACGTCGCCACTGATGAGTGATCCGGGCGGCAGAATGCATGCATTGGATGGTGGTCACAAAAGCACAGAGGCTGCTGCTGCTTGGCTTGGCCTGCACAGTAAGAATTGAGTGTAGTGCGAGAGAGGAGAGGAGAGGAGAGGCGAGGCGGTCTGGCCTCCCACCCCCCTCCCTCAGCATTCGTCCCATCGTCATGTGGGCAGCATCGCTCGCAAAGGGGGGCACTGTCAAACGTCCTGATACTGATAGTCTCCGAATAGACCGCACAATCCATTACCATTAGCAAATTCCCCATTCGTGGACCGCAACACGGCAGACCGCGAGATGTCTCTCGATGGATCGCAGTGGATGTGCGTTGTCAACCGCGCTTGCTGTCCTGGTGATTGATGGCGGCGGCGGTCAAACGAGTTGAGTTTCTGCGTCTGCGGGGGCGAAGAGCTTGAGTAATGAGAACAGCATCGCGGCAAACGGCGACTGGGGAAACGGGGAATGGGAAAGAGGATTATCAGGACACATTACACAACACATCGTGACATTTGCCTCGGTGTACATAGTACTGCCTCTGGCGGGCGGGTGGGTAAGAGTGGGTGGGTGGGTTGTTGGGTGTTGCTTGCCGCGATGCGTGGACCGGAAGTCCCGCGGTCGGCATTCGGAGCGGAGCATCAGGCCAAACAACAGTCAAGAGATCTGGATTTTCAACGTCGGCAAGTCCCTGGCGGTGTCGTGTGCATCGTGTAGGCAATCGGCGGATGACTCGTGGAGACGGGAGGTCGTGGTGTTGGAAGCGTTCACTGTGCTGGGTGCTGGTTGGGTCCTCAGTCTAGGCCCTTCCCTCCACGAACCACCGATTCAGGTCAGCGGAGGTGGGCAAACTTGCAAAGTGCACCTCAAGGCCCGTCGGTCTGGTCTGTGCGGTGCTGCCGGCAATGACGCATGTCCCCGGCCCATCTCTCAATTTAGCGCGCTCCTTGCCCCGAGACTGGGACCTACCTGCCTTATCGACTGCGCAGTGTCGTCGGTGGTGATTGCTGAAATAATACCGATAGCAGGAGGGCAGGCATTCCCCGCTTCCAACCGAGGGGCAGGAGCGCGTCTAAATCGCAAAAGCAGCTTTCCAGTCGTGACTTCCATTTCCTGGGCACCGCGCGCAAAACAGCAAGAGCTCATGTGAGACCCTTGACACCACGCGGCAGGAAGGAAAGCTTGACTTGAAGCTGAACTGGGCAGCCGGGGGAAGCCGCTGGCAGCAGTAGACAGCGTCGCAGGTAGCTACCTACGCAAGGTAGCTGCACCAGCTCCTGCAACTCGCTGCACCGCGCAACCTGCCAGCGCCCCGGACCGATGTCATGCTCACCCAGTTCCCCAATGTCTCCAAGGCGCAATTCCTCCTCATTGGCCATCGCATCCTCTTATCGCCCACGGCATCCACACCTCTCCTGCACGCACGGGGGACCTTGGAAGTAGGTAAACAGCGGCCCCAGATACCTGGACATCGCTTCTCGCTAAGGCTGGGTAGGTACGGATACTCTGTACTCAGCTAAGGTTGCGCCCACGATCCGTCCGCCTCGGCCTCGAGTCCTATCCTGTCACGCCTTGCCTTGCCTTGCCTGGTCTTGTCTCGCACCTCGCTGTCTCACCTCTTGTCGTCTGCTCGGCCAACTTTTCGCATTCTTGCTTCCTTCCATACCTTCAAATCCCCTCCGAAACCCTTCAAACTTCCATCCGTTGGCCGCGCATCGCAGAGGGACAGACACAGAGACAACCCAAATACCTCGTCATCCCGATACCCCGCCAGATCTACCCGTCTTTCGTCCCATCCGCCTTCATCCAAAGTCAATTGACACCACCATGTCGTCGACTGAAGAACCCGTCACTGTCGAGTCGCTCCCGGAGCTTCTCAAGAACGACAACAAGGTCAAGCTTGCCGGCATCGATGTTGATGGCATGCTGCGTGGCAAGCTCGTTTCCAAGTCAAAGTTTCTGTCCATCGCCAAGTCGGGCTTTGGCTTTTGCTCCGTCATTTTCGGATGGGACATGCATGATATGACATACATCAGGGAGCTCAAGATCAGCAACGCTGAGAACGGTTACCACGACTTGATTGCCATCCCCGATCTCCAGAGCTACAGGCGCATCCCCTGGGAAGATAACGTCCCCTTCTTTCTCGTCGATTTCCATGACCCCGATACCGAGAAGCCCATCTGCGCCTGCCCTCGTGGTCTGCTCAAGACTGCCCTCGGCAAGCTGGAGGCCAAAGGTTACAGCGCCATGGCAGGAGGTGAGCCGTTTGCCCCATCAGTCGTACTTCCTCAGAGTCTCAATAGTTGCTAATCAATGCATGCCTTTAGCCGAGTACGAGTTTTACCAGTTCAAGACCCCGTCTCGTTCCTCCGAGACCTCGACCTCAACGGCCGGATACCTGCAGGAGAACCCTCCCCACGCTCTCCCATCCCTGACCGAGGGTATGTTTGGATACAGCTTGACTAGAACGGTCCATAACAAGGACTACTTTTACGACGTCTTCGAGACCTGTGCCCAGTTCAAGTGTGATATCGAAGGATGGCACACGGAGAGTGGCCCGGGGGTCTTCGAGGCCGCGCTCGAGTTTGGCCAGATCCAGCAGATGGCCGACAGAGCTAGCCTGTTCAAGTAGGTCGATACACCGTCTTCCACCGAGACATTGCTAACGTCGGTATCGTAGATATGTTGTTAAGTCTGTAGCCACTAAGTACGGCATTACTCCGTGCTTTATGGCCAAGCCGAAACAGGGTCTGCCGGGAAACAGCGGCCACATGCATGTTTCCATTGTCGACAACGCGGGCAAGAATCTCTTTGCTAGAGAGACTATCGATGAGAACCCCCCATACCCTGACGTTGCTGCTCTCTCGGACCTGGGACGCCACTTCTTGGCTGGCCTTCTGGAGGGCCTTCCAGACATCATGCCCCTCCTGGCTCCCACGATCAACTCGTACAAGCGTTTGGTAGAGAACTTCTGGGCACCTGTCACGGTATCCTGGGGCCTGGAACACCGCGCCGCATCGATCCGTCTCATCGCTCCCCCGACCTCAAAGCCTGGTGCGACACGATTCGAGGTTCGTGTGCCCGGCGCCGACACAAACCCTCACTTTGTCCTCGCGGCGATTCTCGCGCTTGGATGGCGGGGTATTGAGAAGAAGCTAGAGATCCCATGCCCGCCGCTTGGAAAGGGCCAGGAAATTGGTGGCCAGTCTGATAAGGGAACCAGGCTAGCAAAGAGCCTCCGCGAGGCAAACGACCGATTCACTCGCAAGGAAAGCATAGCAAGAGAAGTCTTTGGCGACGACTTTGTCGACCATTTCGGAGGAACGAGAGATCATGAAATTCGTCTCTGGGAGGAGGCTGTTACGGACTGGTAAGTACCCCCTGAGGAATCCCATGCCCTCGCTGGGTGCAACACGGAACCAACCTCCATTTGCTTTGACGAGATTGCTGACGCCGGTTTCGCAGGGAGGTGAAGCGATACATTGAAACGGTATAAAGGTCCGCGATTTGGCGGAGCATATTGTCTTACTGCGTTTTCATGGCCAGGATTTCGGTTTTTTGATATTTCACATCACATCGGATCAGCCCGGGAAACACGTCAAGCCACGCGACTATGGAGCTCCAGGCCGTGTAGGATGCCGTGTTGTGACCGGATTGAGTGGGGAGATGAGCTAGATGAGCTGGCATCCCCCGCTGCAACTTGGCCGTTGCATCCTCACCAGCAAGACCGGGTCTGCCCCAACCTGGCTGTTTGCACCAGGTGCCCTATCTAGATACCCTCATCAAATGCCGATGTATCAATACACGCAGAGCATCTGCGGCACGTTGGATCTTTCGTTTTTTCTGACTGCAAGAGTAGAAGAGATTGGAGCAAAGTTTTGTGACGAGCGGGAATGCGATGTCGCGGAAGTGTGCTTGATTGGCGGCGCCGGATGCGCCTTTTGTGATGGCGAAGGTTGTGGTGCAGGCCCCATTGCCACGAGCGAACGAGAGATCGGATCCCAGTGTTGACAGCCGCCCAAGAGACGGCGACGAGACCCATTTTCGCATCTCGCCGAGGCTCGCCGGGCTTGTGCCTGTAGCCCTACTGCTCAACTCACGGGTGATGTGACAGAGACGCAGCAGCCCTGAAGGTTGTTGGCCCGCGGGAAGCCAAAAAAAACAAGCCCGGGTGCTGATTGGCCTTGGAGCTCAAGTCGGTGTAGAAACACCCGTGACAAGTCGACTACGTGAGTCAAGAGAGGCTCAACTCGCTGTTGGTTCCCTCTTCAAAAGCAATGTAACCATGAGCTGCGCCTCGAGAACCGGTCGCTCCGATGCCAAAGTCTGAAGCTGGAGAAGCTGGCAGTTTTGATCCGCAAAGTCCCGCTCGCGCGCGCGGTGGCAGATTGAGTGAAGTTGTTGGCCGACGGCGCGTCAAGAAGTTGGCCGAGAAAGAGATGCAGCCAAGGTTGAGAGGTCCATCGCTGCGGCAATTTCGCCGAAGTAGAGCAGCAGTCTGGGCCCTGTCAGATCAGAGCTGTCATAATACCCATCTGCCAGACGAGGAAAACAGGATATCGAACCGACAAACAAACGTCAATGATGCCGAAGGCTGAGACAGTTGCGGGGAGTCAAGAGAGGGAAAACCAAGACGCGGATACGGATACTAGGAGGAATTAAAACCCTTGATGGAGGAGCATGGAGTTGAAACTAGTGAATCTCTGCCTCACCGCATCGCTTTGGACGCAAAACCCCCATAATTCATTTCGTCAAACTTCATTTCCCAGCATGTGCCGGGCTGCTAGTCGAATTCCTAACATGGGCATCACATCACCACACTTGACAGGCAAAATGTAGCGTGGCACCCTGGGCGGTTGGGGCTCCCCAGGTAGGCAAGTCACCCTCGTGGTATTTTTTGTGAGGGTGGGCAGCAGTTTCTCCCACAGAGAGTTCTCGCAAGCTTCCGTGCATTGGGGAGTGGCCGCGAGTTGCGCCGTCAGGGTACAGAGGCACAGAGGGTTGCAGTCTGCGCCATGCACCTCCGAGGATGACAATACTTTCTATCCAGCCATCACTGAGATATGCAGGCATTAATTGGAAGCGCCGTGACCGAGAGATCAAGAAAACAGCGGGCAGTTAACGCTCTTCTTCTCTTCCGCAGAGTCTCGGCGTGAGGTCTTCGTGGTGGTCTAGTAACCGCTTCGGGCCGGGCTTCCTGCAGAAGGGCGACAGGGAACCAGCGATCTATGGTGTGGGACTTGTTTGGTTGAAGACCAGGGGGATTTGTGCCTCTAGTCAACCACTAGTGCAGAGGAGGCAGACTGACTGTAGAAACGCCCTGCCGACCAAGGTTGCATCCCGCCATGGAGTAAATCTTTTGGGCTGTGTTGGGTGGCATCTGGCCGTTGATGGTGAGCGAGATGATGAAGTGAATGCCGCGTTGAGTTTGGATCAGGATGGTTGTGCGCATGGGTAGTCGGCTACTACTAAGTATATAGAAATGTCAACCTACCCCATCCATATGTACTGTACTATGTAGCAATAGAGACGGGCGTTCGAGGGGGCCAGGAGGTTAGAACAAGGTAATGATGGTATGGCTGCGCTATGGCCCAGGGTGGGTGAGGCGACGGAGTGGCGTGGGAGGGATGGGACGGGATGAGGTGGGAGATGAGATTGACCTCGATGCTGAACTGGAGGAGCGAGAATAGGGATCCCATGCACGGAAAAAGATGAGAGAGTTTGGTCGCAGAGATGGCATACGTACGCGTAGGGCGCTTAGACTCAAATCTCACTGTCTGACTGGAAAAGAGCAACGGTGAACGGTTGAAGAGCCGGGATATGATTTGATTTGATTTCTGGGTTTGACTCGACTGTACTGCCTGATTTGCGTTTCCTTTCTCCTCGTCCCTGGCCAACCTGCCCACGAAAGGTCTGAGTGCCTTACTATGCAGTACGTTGCCATGCCTTATCATGCCTTGTCATGCCTTGCCCTGGCGATCCCTCTCTTCTCTTGCTGCAATCATCAAACGTTCACCAACAACACGAGGAAGCGTGCCTGTCTGCGTTTGTGCTTCGTCTGTCTCCGAACCAGGACCAGGACTAGGTCCAGGAACAGATCAGGACCAGACCAGGCCATGCCATCATGTCTGCCCCAGTCCTGATCACCTCTTTCTCCCCTGCAGTTCATCCTTGCTCTTGATTACAATGGACAGGGCCCGGAGAGATGCCGTTCTCATGTTCCTTCGAGTGCAGCAAGCTTAGGTCGCAGTGTAGATTCTCTCCTGCACATGCAACCCACCCTCTCGCTGTGAGCCAGTAACACCTGCGCCAGCCACAGCCTAACCGCCCCGTTCTTTCTCACTGTCCCCTCTTCGCTGCATGCACATCGGACTTTTGAGAGGGGGTTCTCGAACAATTTTTTTTTCTTCCTCTCCGCCATGTCAATCAACAAGCCCCGTATGGCTGGCTGATTTTCATGTGCCCCAGGCGGCACACACACACACACGCACATCCACGTCCCACGTTCCATGGCGGCCCATCCATGGCATTCATGGAATCCAAGCTCCCACTCCTTTCTGGGGGTAGGTGCTCCGACCGGGATGTGAAAGTGATTTGATGGCGTCAGGTCCTGGCAGCAAGTAGCAGGCCAGCCCAAGAGAAGACGAAGGAGAAGAAGGGCGTAGAGGTCCATTCAATCATCCATCCATCCATCCACCCGTCCCCATCAAGGATCAGTCCAACAAGTCGCAAATCCCCAAGTCCAAGTACAGTCAGTTCCCGTCGAGAAAAAGACCGGCCGAGTCTCCGCGGCCGATTACCGTCAATCACACTGCCTTTTCTAACTCTCGACTATCTTACCTTCGTGAGCCCAGTTGTCCCATCCCTTCTTCCTTTTCTCCCCCCTTCCCATTCCCCCTTTCATTTTGGTATTAGCCCTTGCCCTTCTCGTCCGGTCTTGTACCTACTGCCTACTCGGCCAATCCTTCTTTGTCTACCTTGTTGTGTCGGTCCCTTTATCTGCACGCCGAGCATTGAAACCAAACGGGCTTCCCTTGTCCTCCGTCTCGGCCACTTTCTCCCGACTACCAACAACACCATCCATCAGCCAATTCCTCCTACCCAAAGGTAGACAAAACCAACGAGTCCGCCACACCTTGGCTGATTCGACGTACGCCAAATCAGTCTCTTCCGCCTACGAGACACATTCAGGACATTGCCCCTTTCTTCTCTGTCCTCATCATCTCACTCCGAGGGAATTTTGACGCCTTTCCACGTGCGCTGTCGCCCGCCAAGGACCTTCAATCGCCTTTTGGGCAGTACAAAGCCCACTAGTGCTGCCTCCAACTTCCAATACACCAAGGTAGATAGGGAGAGCGGCAAAAACAATTTGAGGTCAAGAACAAATCCTCAACGGAAGAAAACGGCTTCTTTCGTCCAACAGCCTTCTGGGAATTTATACACTGCCTGGAAATTCCGGAAAGGCCTGTCGCTACACATCCATGGGGGAAGACGTAGACGCCGTAGCCGGAGACCCCGGCGTCGGCAATAGCACCGGACGCAGGGCTGACCGTACCGGCGCAACGAGAGACCGGGACGATCACAAAAATCGGAGGCGGCATTCCCGGGCAGCCCAAGCACACAGCACAGACCGCAACGAAGACGACAACGACGATGGCAATGCCGATGATGACGAGGACGACTCGGACGCCGGCTCAGATTACAGCTCCGTTTCAGTGGACGAACTCCCACCTATTCGCGCCTACGGCCATACTTACCACGGGTCCGGCGTTCTTTTGATGCCCAACGATGAGTCTGAACGTGCTCGCTTGGAGATTCAGCACCAGCTGTTCAAGCTCTGTTTAGAAGGTAGTCTTACGGCCACCAAGCTTCCCAAGGACCGGCCCCTGAACATCCTTGACATTGGATCAGGGACGGGCAATTGGGCAATTGAGATGGCGCAGCAGTACCCCCAGGCCAAGATTATGGGCATCGACTTGACAGCAGCATTGTTGCCAACCAACGTTCCCTCGAACGTCGTTTTCGAGGTGGAAGACGCGACAGATCCGTGGGACAGGGAAAAGAACAGCCTCGACTTCGTGCACATGCGCAACCTCGTGGGTGGTGGTGTCCCGGAGTGGAAGCCTCTGTTCGAACAGGCGTACGAGCATCTCAAACCCGGCGGCATGATCGAGTTCGCGGAGGTGCGGCCGCGGTACTTTGATCTCATCGACAGCAGCAGCGACGAGCCCTCGGCACCAAGCAACGAGGAGGAAAGGAATGGCCCTATGGCAGGTTGCCGCGAGTTCGAGCTGCGCTTTGCCCAGATGGCAGCCGTCGCGGGCGTGGATTTTGATCCGATACCCAAGATTCCTAGCATCTTGACGGACGTGGGCTTTGAGAAGGTAGGCCGATGGTCGGACCTGGTGCCAATACAAGCCGTTGGTCACGACGAGAAGATGGTAAGGAAAGGGGCCCAATTTGCCCAGATGCTTGAATACGGTAGGTTTCCCTCCCGAAATTGGCTAGGCTCATGCATTCACTGACGAACAGGAGGTCTCGAAAACTACTCGCTGGCCGTATTCGCGAAAGGAGGTTGGGATGAGAATGATACCCGGGCCCTCTTGCAGAGAGTCCACAAAGAGTCGCGGGACCCTGCGAACGAGGCTTACGGAAAAGTGTAAGTTGCAATTCGCTGAGTCTTTCCTAGTCGCCTTTTCGCTCATCCTGCTACAGATCCTTTGTCACGGCGAGGAAGCCGATGCAATGACTTTGTTGAGGATGGTCTTTTCCAGCGGTCATGGACAACCGTTCAGACATGTAAATCCTGCCTAAAATATAATTGATATCCCAATCTGTGCCAAAATATGACAGAAATGAAGTGAAAAGCAACCGATCTCTGATCCATTTACCCCACGCCGGGACTACAGGTTCAGGCGAGCCGCGCCCTGCACCTCCGTGTTCCCCCGCCATGAGCATTTGCCGACATGATGGTTTCGATCGGCCTTTGAAGACCCGACCTGTGAACAGACTCGGGCTTTCTTCGGCGGCAGCCGACGTTGCAATCTCTCTCTTTTTGTTTGCTCGAACCTCAGTAGCATCTCCTTGTTTTTAACATGCATAGAGACGTATCCAGCTAGAGCCCAAAACAACAATCTGCCGAATGTCAGCCCGTTGCAGAAAGCCCCCGAGTGGCCATGATCCCTGAAATGTTTCAACCTTGCCTGCGACTACTGCACGGTCCAGGAGGGTAGGTTAAATGCCCTCAACACCTTGTTCTAGCCCTCCCCCCTCTTGAAAGCGCAAACGCTTTTCGCCCCCAAGCACATCAGTAGCGTCTCATTGGCGAGCCTGGTGACCAAACCGTGGCTTGCATTGCGCATTTGCCGTAGTGGTTCGACGGAGGCAGTTTCGCTGTCGGACAGTCCCCGAACAACACACATGGCATTTGTCGATCCCGCTAGGCGCTCTGGGATGCCGTATTACGCAGAGGTGGGAAGGGATTTCCATGTTCGGAAGGAGGGGCTTGACCGAGGGGCCCGACAGAGCTACGGAGGGGTCGCGGGGGTGAATTGGACGAAGAGGTGTCAGCTCCCGGCTCTTTTCCGCCCGAAAGATCTACCGCGGTGTGGTGGGCTTAGCCGGGAGGAGTTCCGCCGCCGACGGCTTATCCCGAGCCGCTTCAGCGATCGCCGTTTTTTTTGATTTTTTTGCGGCGCAGAGTTAAAACCTCTCGTTACCGTGTGGGCTTGATTGGCGGTCATGATACTTTGCATGTCCGGTTCCTGTGTTCGAGCTGCGCCGGGTGCCTTGTGCTAACCGGCATCATTTACGGTAAACTTACGCGCCAATTGTGATGGAACCACTGCAGGATCTCCATATTGATGATGGAGGCTGCCTGCCGGTAATCTCAACTTTAGACCAGAGCCTCTACGTCCAAGGTAAGGACCGACCAACGTTGCACGTACATTCAAAGGTCCCGGTTCCATTGTGCAGGTTCTTCAATCAACAACGTTGTCGCATTATCAGACGTATCCTACCTTACGCCGTTGACCTGAGTGGCAGACGCGCCCTCCGCAAGGACGTAATCCCGTACAGCACCCTTCCAATCGCTGATTCTCATCTCCTTGATGGTAACCACAATGACCCTCACCTCCTCTCCCGCAACAAAGCATCCTCTGCCGCCGTCCTCGGCCTGCACGCTGGGGTTGAACGTCTGGCCCTCGTCGAAGGTGTTGTTCTCGAGATGCGCTTCACGGTAGAACTTCTCCTCGTCAGAACCGTTGTCAACTAATCTGGCAGTACCGTTGATGGTGGCGCTGATGCTAGACACCGCGGCGGTGTTCAGGTTGAGAAGAAGGGAGGCAAGGCTGGAGCGGTGCTCGGGACCGGGGCTGCCGCCAGAGGGACGTCGACCATGGGTTGGGGGACGGTGGGAAGACCCTGCGTAATGTTAGTAAGCGTCACGACTGTCTTGTGACAGGCACGAGATGAGGCCATACAGTCGTGGACGAGGAGCGAGACGTTGGGGTTCGAGAGAAGGTTATGCGTCTTTCTTGAAGCCAGGTTCGTGGTCATGACAATAACTGGGCTTGTCGAGTAGGTGGACGACGGGAGATAGGTGTAGTTCATGAGGGAGACGTTGGGTACGTTGTCTGTGCATGTCGCGAGGTGAAGCTACATGTGCACAACTCAATCAGCAGAGATTCTCATGTTTAGCAGCTCTAAACAGCTTCTTCGAATCGGCGGAGGGGCAGCTTCGGAGCTTACGAATCGGGCATTCTCAAGGCATTGAACGACCTCCTGGGGGAGAGTGTCGGTGACCTGCTTGTTGGTGTCGCCGGCCGAAGCCTCGTAGTTGAGAGGAACTTGTTGCTCCATGTCGACTTTGTGTTGCTGATCGTGAATGATGATCCCGTTAGCTGTCGCCCAACGAAGCTCTGCGAGATTGATCGGCTGGGCTGGAAAGATGGGCAGAGAATGGTACTCCGGCGCTGACTAATGCGGGGCAGATTCGCATCAAGAATTGGGTCCAAAACCGGGATGACGTAGGATATCGTCCCTTATCTTATCAGCGCATCGCTTTTCACATCTCTTTTCACATCTCTCTCTGTAGCTAGAATAGTGTTCTTTTAGGTACTACGGCTAGTCAGATCGAGGAATCGGCGGTTGCCGTCAATGCTTTCAGTCTCGTTCCAACCAGCGATACAAACTTCCATAATCCCCATAAAGTCCACATGAAAGAATTGCCAACACTAAGCACGAGACAGCATAGAGAGAGCTGAAGACGGTAAGAAGTATCCAAAGTAATGCACAGCCAATCTAGTAGACCTAGAGGTTAGCTGCCTTACCTTCAGGTTAGCCCGGCAGTGTACCTTGGGCCCCGGGAGCTGCGGTCCGGGCTTTCTGGGGTATGGGGTCGCCTTTCAGCGGCTTTCAGCGCTGCCGGCTATTGTCGGCACCGCATAGACAAGCGCTACCAACCGAAGCTCATCCAACACCTCGGTCTTGGTCTTGCTCTCTAGTCTGGTGCCGACTCCTAATGTTTTGCTGCCCTTCGATCTCCATTCTCTGGCTCTTCCACTCTCTTTCCAAGATACCCAATTGACTGTCAAACCCAACAATCCAGGAACCAGCCATCAGCCATCCATCATGCGCTCGATGAAAGCGAAGCATCGGCTCGTCCGACCCCTCCCTCGTCTGCTCTCTTCAGCGGCCGGCCAGTCAATCCCGGCCTCGAATCAAATCACTCCCATCACCTCCCTCCTGATAGCAAATCGCGGCGAGATTGCACTGCGAATTCACAAAACGGCAGACCGACTCGGTATCCGGACGACGACACTGTACACGGATCCCGACAGCTCCAGCCAGCACGCTGCCTGTTCCCCGCATTCCCTCGCTCTAGGGGAGCCGAGGGCGTACCTCGACGGCGAGCGCATCATCTCCCTGGCCAAGAAGCACGGCATTCAGGCTCTGCACCCCGGATATGGCTTCTTGTCAGAAAACTCAAGATTTGCCGAACGATGCGAGCAGGAGGGCATCGTCTTTGTTGGCCCGCCGGCCCAGGCTATGGCGGATATGGGTGATAAAGCACGGAGCAAGGAAATCATGACTACAGCGGGCGTTCCTTGCGTGCCCGGATACCATGGATCGGAGCAGGGAGAAGACCAGCTTCTGCAGCATGCCAAGAACCTCAAGTTTCCTGTCCTGCTGAAGAGTGTCAAGGGCGGCGGTGGCAAGGGCATGCGCATCGTCATGACCGAGGACGAGTTTGCTGCCCAGCTTCGCAGTGCCAGAGCCGAAGCACGCGCCTCCTTTGGCGAAGGCGGTGAGGTTATGCTAGTCGAGAAATACATCATACGGCCACGCCATGTCGAGGTGCAGGTTTTCGCCGACAAGCTGGGCAACTGTGTTGCCCTGGGAGAGCGCGATTGCAGTGTTCAGAGACGACACCAGAAGATTCTCGAGGAGTCTCCCGCACCGGATCTAGATGACGCGACGCGCCTAGACCTGTGGGAGAAGGCAAGGAAAGCTGCACTGGCCGTCAACTATGTTGGCGCCGGCACCGTCGAGTTTATTCTGGACCGAGACTCTGGCGAATTCTATTTCATGGAGATGAACACACGTCTCCAGGTCGAGCATCCGGTCAGCGAGATGGTCACTGGAACCGACCTGGTTGAGTGGCAGTTCCGCGTTGCCGCTGGCGAGAAGCTGCCCTTGACACAAGAAGAAATCATGGAAAACATCAAGCAACATGGTGCCGCCATCGAAGCACGCATCTATGCCGAAAACCCCGAGAAGGGATTCATGCCCGACTCTGGAAATTTGATTCACCTCACAACACCCAAGACGAGCGACGACATACGCATCGATGCTGGGTTTGTCCAGGGCGACACTGTTTCGGAAGCTTATGATGGCATGATTGCCAAGCTCATCGTTCGGGGCAAGGACCGAGAAACTGCTATTCGCAGAATGGAACTTGCTCTTCGTGATTACGAAGTTGTTGGCCTCAGCACAAACATCGAGTTCCTTAAGCGGCTATGTAGATCGCCGGCCTTCATCGAGGGCGACGTTGAGACAGGCTTCATCGAGAAGTGGAAAGATGAGCTCTTCAAGCCTAGGCCAATCGAAAACGAGGTGTTCGTTCAGGCTGCTCTGGGTTCTCTCTCGTCACAGCTTGTGAACGAGGGGCCGCACGGCGGCAGCTTGGGCTTCGGGGAACCCAGTACTTTGGGAGAACGAAAGTTGGCTTTCAAGGTTCTTGATTCATACAGCGAACAGGAGGGGGAGGTTGTCGACGTCAGCATTACACAAACCGCGCATCAGCTATTCACCGCGCGAGTTTCAAGAAAGGGAGTAGAGACGCCAGAGGTCTTTGAGAACCTTGTCAGCAAGACCATCTCAAACACATCGACGACGAGTGCATTAACGACATACTTCCCTGCGGAGCGAGTCAAGTCTACTGTTGTGCAAAACTCTCAGAGCGAACAAGATACCAAGATCGTGGTGTTTCAACACGGCGTCAAAACAGAGCTTGCCCTTATGCCGCCGGCTTGGTTTGAAAAGGCCCTTGGGCTCAAGGAGATTACTGCATCTGTGGTAGCACCGATGCCTTGCAAGATTCTGAAGAACGAGGTAGAGGAAGGTCAAAAGGTTGCCAAGGGAGCGCCGTTGGTAGTGTGAGTACCTTCGCTTGTTGGACAATGGAGCCGTTGTATACTGACCCAACACCGCAGAATTGAGTCAATGAAGATGGAGACGGTAATTCGGTCTCCTCAGAATGGCGTGGTGAAGAAATTGGCGCACAAGGAGGGTGTAAGTTATCCTTTGCGTCAACATAAATGTCATTCGCTAACACTAGCCAGGATATCTGCAAAGCTGGAACAGTTCTGGTTCAATTTGAGGAGGAAGAAGCTCAGGAGGCATGATGAAAGAGTGGTGATAAATTAGAACACCGGCATCTGTACAGTAGATCCGTGTGCGATTTCAATAAACTTGATATTGAGTAAACAACTTCCGTATACCCTTCCATTCGCCTTTCCGCGTTCCTTTCTTCGTCGGCCCCTATATTGCGCTTTCAGCAGTGGATGGTTGCGCTGGCGCTGGCAAGACCGCCAATCAGAAATGTCCCAAGCCAGATGCCACCAAGCACGGAAAGAAAATAACCCAGGTTCATCGTCATGATTGCAAGCATGCTAAAGACATGTCAGTCAGCGATTCCAAGACGTGCAGGCAGGAGGTAGAGGCCAGGCACAAAGCACTTACAGAAGGTATCCAACACCGCCAATGACAACCTCGTAGGTTGCTCTTGCCGCAGAAGCACCTGCTCTCCAACCCCTCCACCGACCGCAAATATCTCTCCGTACCACAGCGACACCCGCTCCGGGATCAACATCATCGCGTTGCCCTAAAGTTTTGTCTGACTCGTATACGGGGTAGTTTCTCCAGAAACGCTCTTCCAAAATAGGCTTCAGAGCCAAGAGCAATCGCAGGATGCATGCGAGACTAATGAGGAAAATGCAAGTGCCGGCGTACTGTCCCTTCGATGTTGGCGACCAAGACATGGAGTACAGAGGGCTGGTGAAGGACTCAAAAAAGGTCATCGTCATGTCCTCCATGGACATGGACATGCTGCCAGACATGCTGGTCGAAGTTGCCATTGCCATGGCGGTTGTCGTTGCCATATTCATGTCCATCATGGTGGGCAGTTGGGTCGAGCGATCCCTTCAACGGGAGTGACGGGAAAATTGGGTCTCGGGTCTCGGGTCGAGAGTCCAGATTTGGGAGCGGCTCCTTTGTTCAATGTTCAATTCGGCAAAGACGAGGACGGCGTGAAAACTGCAGGATACGTCCGCGTTGGATATCGTGCGAGTTTATGATATGGAAAAGTAGGTGCTGCGCAATTTAATCAGCGTTTACCAAAGAGTTGCTGAGCAAGTTCATGCTAATGGTGGAGCAGTTCGTAAAGAGAACCTCAAGCCTTTTGTTTGATTGCATCCCGAAAAAATGGCAACTGCGGCTCACGAATGCTTGTTTCCGGGTGATGGGGCCGGCGCGCAATATGAGCAAGTTTTCTTGCGCTAGATAGGATGACACGGCATCCAAGTTCCGTTCTGGGGTCGAAACGGGACAGTGGGGGAACGAAACGCGAACGTCGAACCCATTTCTCACGTGGCTGACGTCCAGGATGTGATTATTTGGCCAATGATAAACCATTTTCTCAGTTAACGTAGTATCAAATGGTAGGAACCCGGTTCTTTAGTGCCGAAGGATGCTTCGTAACTCTCTCAAACTCGCTCAACACCCTGATAGTTGTAACACATGATTTCCGGACAATGGATCAAAAACACTCTCAATACGCGTGGTTATTTCTTTCATGTCTCTCGATGCTACGTCAACAACGTGCTCGCTGTTTAGAAATTCCCAATGGCTTATTGGTACCAAATAGTCCAAGGGTTCCAACAGATCTGTCCAAGCTATTCCGGGATTCGCTTCTTCCATTAAACAACCCCGACTCGCTGGCTTTGGTGATAATTGTCCAACAGTTTTCTTCGCCCCGTACGAAACTTTTCATCACCGAACAGGACAGTCAACATGTCTCTCCCATGGCTGGACCAGCCGGTCTTGCTGCACTCAAGCCGCGACGCTGGCATGTGCTCCCTGACACCCGAACAATGCGCTTTCAAGACCTCATATTGGGTTTTCTGGTATGAAGCCGACCATAGATATGGCCTTCCCACCATCGCTTTCTTCCTCGCAGCCATTCTCATTGTCGCTATCGGCAACCTCGCATCCGTTTACGCCCCTGAACGGATTCGACGCAATTCGTCCTGGCTGCGCTTCTTGTCTTTGGGTCGATTTATCTCTTACAAGAGCTGGCGCTTTGGATCATGGAACACGCAGTCTTTGGCAGCGTACATTCTTGGAGCCGTGGGTGCTGTATTCTTTCTAGGTACTCTTCCAACCACCCCATGCGGAAAAGAGGGTCTCTTTGGCTGACTGACTTGGTTATCAGCTATGACACTCGGTCCTCGGCCATATTACTGGCCGAACACAAGGGAGCTCAGCTTCGGCAACTCACCACCTATTGCCACGCGAGCTGGGTACATGGCACTTGCGTGTATGCCATTCCTCTTGTAGGTGTTCCTATGTACGACCTCCACTGCGAACAAACAAGCTAAGAGATGTAGCATCCTTGGCGCGAAAGCAAACCCAATTTCGACTCTTACCGGTATATCGCACGAGAAGCTAAACCTATGGCATAACTGGGTTGCATGGGCCATGTTCGCTCTCGCACTCGTCCACACGTTCCCGTTCATCGTGTTCCATAAGTGGAAGGGGGACCTTGTGAAGTCATTCAATGACGGAGGCATCTGGGTTACCGGTGTCATTGCCCTGATTGCGCAGGCTTGGCTAACCTTCATGTCCATTCGCTGGATCCGGTATGTGATTTTTGACTGGGTGATTAAACCTTCTAGGAATGATGCTGACCTATGGACGCCACCAAAGCGACCGATATTACGAATTCTTCAAGGCAACACATATGTTCGCTGCCGCGGTCTTTTTTATCTTCTTCTTCATCCATTGCGACTTCCGTCTTACGTCCTGGGACTACTTCATTGCGACTGCGGTGCTATATTCTCTCTCCTGGTTCTACTCACAGTTCAAGACGTTCATGGAACATGGGGTCAGCCATGCGCGTCTTTCGATGGCTACACCGGACTCGCTCATGGTCGTCATCGAGACCAACACGCGGTGGACGCCTGGACAACACGTCTACCTTCGTTTCCTAACATGCGGCCTCCATGCGCTCACCGCGCACCCCTTTACCATCTCTTCGGTTCCTCGGCGCGGGAAACGCAGTCAGATGATCTTCTACGTACAACCTAGAGGCGGAATAACTGGCAGGCTGGCGAAGCTTGCGGAGAAATCCCCTGGCTTGTCGGTGCCCGTTCTTCTCGACGGACCTTACGGAGGTGTGACTAGCAGATGGTTCAAGGGCTTTGACAGAACTCTGGTTGTTGCCGGCGGAGCCGGTGCTGGGTTCTCACTGCCAATGATTGAACACTTCATGGAAAGACACGATGGTGGATCCGAACTTGAGGTGGTGGTTGCTTCAAGAGATGCTGGTTTCCGAGAATGGTACCGTCAAGCTCTGAACGACATTGCCGAACGACACGAAGCGACAGAAGATACAAAGACGATGCGTGTCACTGTCAAAATCCATGAGACGAGTCCGGCAGGCCAAAATTCATCCTCCGCATCTGAACCCGGAACGCCAAATGATAAGGAGGTCATGGATCACTCAACGGCCGTCTCGACAAAAGGGAGTGTTATTATGGGTCCGATTAGCATTCAAACCCTGGCAGGTCGCCCGAACATCCCATTGATTGCGCAAGCAACAACCGAGAAGCAAGGAACAGTGGGCATGGTCGTCTGTGGACCATCCTCTATGGTATACGATTTGAGGCAATGCGCTGCAACTGCACAACAACGTATTATGCAAGGAAAAGCCCCAGCTGACGAGGTCTGGTTCTACAATGAAAGTTTCTCGTAGGTCTCCCGCTGCACTCCCAACCGAGCGGTCGTTAATCAATGGTCACAGGTTTTAAAAATTCGGAGGTTGGCCGGGACAACCACAGGGCTCGAGTCTTTTCTTGGACATATTTATTCGCGAATAGTGGGGGGAGTAAAGGACCAGTTAGTATCGACTGACAAGGTAATGTTAATGAAAACGTGTTTCATCCTTCACCATCTGGAGTTTCTATCCGTTGGAAACTCCGCGCCTCTTCCTTATCCGTGGTCGTGAAATCGCTGAACAACGCGACATCTTCGAATCTTTTGGCCAAATTCTCCACCTTGGCCGCCTCGGGTTCGGTAATCGCCAAGTCAAGGTCTGCCATAAAGGTAGGTCTGCCATAAAGGTAGCCCTGACGTCACCCTTGCCCCCGGCACCTTCGGGCCCAGTCACTTGCTTCAACAAATGCCGTGCTTCGATGGCAGACATGTCACCTTCTTGGAGCGACATGGTCAACAGCCCTCGAGAGATAACCTCGGCAACGCGGTATGATGTTCTCAAACCCTCGTATCCATATATGCAAGCCAGAAAATAAAGTCGCCATTCGGGATCCTAAGTATTGTGAAGGACCGCGTTTGCCACGTAGATTAGGGCCGTTTGCCAGAGCAGTGTGTATGCGGAAGATTCGTAATTACATCGATACCTTACAATTAGTTGCTTCAACTGGTTCACGGAGGCGTTACACGCTGCTTCGGGATAGCTGCGGTGAGCAGAAAATGTTCTGAGGCGCTGTTGTTCACGATTGGTGTTTTGTAAGAAGGGCCGGAAGAGATCGAGAATGGCGGCATGGAACCAGATGCTAGTAAACAACCGTCAGCATTACCACGGAACACTTTGGGAAATAGGTAGGGACTGTACTGTAAGACAACAACATGGTGGAGGGAATGATCTTTCAAGGCCTGGTCAGATGGCAATCCTTCTATCCACGTCAGGAGCTCGCGATACTTGAACTCTGCAAAGTCGATTGACGCGTGCTCGGGCAATGAGGCCTGCTTGTCCTTGTATTTAATTATTGTGACGCCGTGAAGGATGCGCCAGAACTGGCACAGTATAGAAAAGGTGCGGCCCATGTATGGAGGTAGTGCTTCCGGAGGATCGGCACTCAAGCTACTGGATCTAGGGCCAGAAAAACCCGATGTTAGACCCCCTGGAATTGGGAGTACTGGCGGACGACCAGGGTACTCTAGGCCGGGCGGCTGATGATATAGGGCCATGAGTCTACAATGTTAGCTGCTGAGATTGAGGCAGCACGGCAAAGATACGCACTCTCCCCAATTAAACAACCCCCAAGCGGTGAACGAGCTTGCTCTTGGCATCTCTGGAGATAAACGATTGAGGTTGGTTATTGCTTGGGATGCCTTGACCCCGAAAAGACACGAGCGAGTGCCCATTTGCAGAGCAGTGGAAAGATATTTGAGTACGTAATGATCCTTCCCATGTCCCAAATACGCAAGACTCAATAGCTGGGAGCTTGCCGCGTTGAGCAGTGAGTCATGATTCTTCTGGGTTGCCCACAGCCTCTCTGCTTCTTTGCAGAATGGTTCTGTAAGTTTATTTGCCTCTTCCTCAATGGCACTGTACATTGGCTGTTTCCATCCATCTGCTGTTAGTATTTCTTTGGCGAGGTCCAGGCAGGAATGAGCCCCCTTTACTTACACACGCCCAATATAAGAGCGAATTAACAAGAAGAGAAGAACAATGCGTGTATTTCTGGTCTAAGAGGTCGGAAATAAGTAAATTCGGATCGAAGGTGCCTAATAAAGGATGGTCCGTCACCATATATAAGGATATCACTCGTTTCGCGTAGTCGTCTGTAATGGGCACGTCCTTCCAGAAGCCGATTTTCAGACGATGGAGGCGGGGGTCGCATAGCTTAGAAGACGCTCGTTGGGCCGGACCTGAATCTGAATGTCCATTCAAATGAATAGGGTCGTACCGACGACCGAATGAGCCGTTGACGGGCCCAATGATGGTACTATTGATGGAGGCCAGATTGACATGTGGCTCATGACTTAGGTCCGTGTGAGATCGGTGGGAAAGTCAGTGTCATACGAAGCTGCCGAGCAGCAGGTTGGAGCACGACGGGACATACATTTTGGTGGTCTAGGGATTTTGACCGGCGGACCCTCTTGGGGCCGAGCAGGCTAGCACATTCCGATGCCGTGAGAGATGATTTGGGAGTTGGATACGCCGTTGGGTTTTTGACCATCAGCTCCAGCTCCAAAGATGACTCTTTCGGTAGTTTTGATCTAATCGGTGGTTGATCGGGAGGATGAGCATTGTTGCGCGAGCCTGCTCTTGCCACAGCAAGAACTGAAGTCAGGTCATCATTGGACCTCAGTGACCAGAATATTTGCAAAGCCTCATTCTCCGGAGCACTTCTCATCAGATCAAAGAGCCCTTGGAGAACTTCGGGCGATTGTGCGGTCTTCGTTGCTTCCTTCTTTTCGACGTATGTACATTCGGTTGATCGTTTGACACATGCCTGTCAGGCCGGACGCAACCCATCGCACTGCATCATCAACGCCGTGAAGCATTAGCAGCGACTATGAAGGATGAATGACAATGCTCAGCTCACGCGTGTCTTTCTTTTACGACATGGATTGCAGGCAATGTCTGTACCAACGCGTTTCCTCTTCGCCTGATCTTCGCGCGACATGTCGAATGGCGATACCCCCCAGCTATCGACAGCAGGGAGTAATGGTGCCAGTTTTCGCGACATGGCTTTCGTATGTTGCGGTTCTTGATAAAATGATTAGCAGGCGAGAAAATCTATTAATTACATCATGTCCATTTATCAACAAATGCAAGAGAACGGGCGCTGCGGTGACGAAATAGAGGGCACACGTTAGAACATCAATCATGCTATGAGTATGTAGCAAGGTAGCCAGCTAGTAGCAGCATCTGCCTCGTTTATTACTGGCTGGGTGACCCATCCGCTCACGTGACACTCCAGCGTCATGGCAAGACACGGTGTTTTCCAGACCGATGAGATCGGGATCACGATCTGTGGTCCAGCAACTGACGCGGTTTGTGTCCACTCCGAGGGAGCATGAGCGCTGGGCGACTGAGCTAGACGCCTTACAGCGCAGGCCCTTCTTTGCGGATTGCCACATAAATCCAAGATGTAGACCGTAGGCAGTGAAGGAGGCCCAGCCTATTGCTGGTGAACTGGGCATTTCCAGTCCCTTGCGGCATGATGTCATGTCAATTCCTCCACCTCCCGATTGCCTGATTGCCATGTAGAACGACGGGCTTGCGGAGAGACCATTGCACTGCAGACAAACGTATTTTACACAATTCAGGTGAAATTAGAGTCAAACAAGGACAGATAAGTACGGAATGTGAGATCACAATGAACGAGACGGGATGTGTACATGTACACAGACGGGGTCCATCGCACTCGGGCCGTGTCTTAAGCTTCTTCACCGCCTCCTTCCGCACCTTTGTCAACTCACCTCACCGAAACTTAGTCTACTATGACGCCTCACCGAGACGCCCTTACCGAAGCCGGGGCCTCCCCCACATTCCACCAGTGGTTCAATCCGACACCTATGTTGGACTCACCCTAAAAATGGTGATTAACAAGCGGATCTTCATTAATAGCCACAGCAATGTGAGCTGAATCATCAGGTATTCTCATGCGAAACGCCATTTTGGAATGGATATGCTTGTTACCAAGATCTGCAGCGATAGCTGCCAGTCACACACTGGCCTGGCCTGGCTCAGCCTAGGCTGATACCTCCAAGCTTCACCATGTAAAATAGGTTTGGGGGTTTTTTTTATGGCGGCGGCGCTTAGCCAGTAGCCTATTGCCCGCCGCTCTATGGGACTTTCAGGTCCCGCAACTGAATGGAATGGGGATGCCAAAATGTTTCAATGAGAGGGGCAGACCAGGGGATGCCAACAAACACAAGGCGGGGGGCTGATCAAAACCCGAGCAGAGATGAATACCTGGACGCTTGGCATAGCCAAGTCTTTTAGTGCCCGCCTGTACAGAGCAAGGGACTTCCAACGTCGGTCGATCCAGCCATGCTGTCCAGCATTTCTTGAGTCTGCTCTTCTGAGGCAGTCTAGAAGTGCTCCACTGCATTTGCCGTGGTAGTATTTAAGCTTGCATTATCTGATTGCACCAGTAAAAGCGACCCTCCAGCGAGGCAACTCGCTCAGACGTTGAGGCGCAGCAAGAGCACACCTGTCCCCTCTCAACCAAGAAAATCCCGGCCGACTCTCCGTTGGCTGCGGATTTATGGGCAAGGGACGAGCCTCCGTAACGTAGCATTCCAGCCCCTAGCTGTTGCAAGCTTTTATGCTCGATCAAAGCCTCGGATGATATCGATGTCGCAATGCTGTCGCCCATCTCCTGCAATCGTTAAGTTTGAGATCAGTCACCCAGGCTGCCATCCGCAAGATCCAATTGGCCCTACTTAGGATAGCTTTCAACCCCTGGAGGATCCCAGCCACAACGGCGTTCTTCGGCGTTCTGGAGTTCGTTCGGGACGCGCCCCCGGACGTATCAGCCCACGCCGAGTTAATCTGTCCACGTTGCGTGCGACGAAATGTTACCGTAAGTTGAGACCAAAAGACTTTAGCTGATGTTAAGAACGAGGCTGATGACAGATGGTTTCGTGCACACTCAGACTAACTAAACGCAACAGTCATATCAAAGTTTCTCTTTTCAGTGCAGATAAGTTGGTTGAAGGACTTTCGAATTTGAACAAGGCTTCATTTGCTGTCAAATCTTGAGTAGTACATAGTATACCGGTTGACATGGTATATTACATTTTGGGCAGATGAATTCGATGGCAACCAATTTGCCGGCCATATGCCGCCAGCCCGTCCTATTTTCGTTGTTGTTATGTATCAAAAGTGCCGGATGGCACCTCATAGCAGCCCTCACTCATCCCATTAGAAACGTACTTGTGTGCCGTTAAACTGGCCTCTGGAGCGTGATTGAGTTGCTGAGAGTGTCCAAAAATAATGATGTTGATCCCGTCTCAAGTGTTCGGGCAGGGGGGGGGTATGGCTCCAGGCGCGGGGTCATCGCGCTCCGAAGTGGACCATGAGGACTTCCAACAACAACGGTCGTACCTTGACATCATTGAGCCACACCAGCTGAAAGATACCCCGCCATGTTTGCTGTGCTCCCGTTCCGACATGTTTCTTTGGCGTGGATCTCTTGAAGAGGTGGGCGCGGTATCCCGCTATCTTACCGCATGGCCGGGGCACCATGTTTCATCTGAAGCTTGAACCAGTCAAGCCCTCTACTTTGAGTCAGAGTCCACCTTTATAGCACCGCGGCTTATACCGTTCGGTTGCCCCCGTACAGGGGATACCCAAATCGCTCGTGTGTTTTATCGATTGGTGTCTGTTCAGAGCAAGCCCAGAGCGATCACCCTTGATCAGGTAATATCGGCAGCACAGCAAGACCGGATAGAACTTCTCGAGTGGACCAAGTGCCGAGATCTGACACAGGATTCGAAGTCGGGTCTGATTCGGAACTAGATGATGAAGATTCCGCGGTTGGTTTTCCCATCTCTTACGCGACCTAAGCCTCGTTTGTTGTAAGAAATAAGTTAAAGGCGGCATGTGTCTCAAGGGATGCAGACCAATGGTAGCGTAGATGAGCCAACTTAGAGAATCACGACTTGTTATTTTAATCTTCCAGCGTAGGAACGACGTCGATTACGGGGGATGCCCTTGCCATCGGTTCGCCGCAGCTGGCACTCTAAAGTCTAATGCATGAGATCAGTCATCCCACTGCGCTACCCTTCTAGGAAGTCGTTCTCGGCTTCTATCAGCTAAGTCACCGCGTCTGATCGCGCGGCAAGAAACCCGCCTTGAGACAGGACATCAGATAAAGAGGATCTATGCCACGGCGCAAATACGGCCCAGAACATCTCTTCACGCGCGTGAAAGTTGGATATCTACTACTCGCATCATTTCTATGGCTCTTGAAGAATTCAGATTGTTGTGAAGAGTCTTGATCGAACGTCAACATGAAATTCATCGAAAAAGCCAAGTCCGACCTCCAGACCGACAGTACTATCAACACTGTAAGGAGAAAAGTTGGCGCTGCATTGCCCCGAGTTCCGTCAGCGACTGGACAATACCTCATTGAGAAAGTGCCAATTGTGCAATGGATTACTCAATATGATCCCAAATGGATTCTATCAGACTTCATTGCTGGTATGACCATTGGTGTAATGATGATCCCCCAAGCGCTGGCTTATGCCAAGATCGCCACCATTCCCGGAGAGTTCGGTTTGTACTCTAGTTGGCTCCCAGCAGCGATATATGTGTTCATGGGCACATCGAAGGGTAAAGTAAAAGAAATGCCCATTGGGTTGTATCTGAGCTAACAGGTGTACACGACAGATCTATCCACGGGGCCCACGTCCATCATGGGCCTTCTCACTGCGGAAATCATCGGAGACCTGAAGTCAGAAGGCTTCGCACCCGAGGACATCTCATCAGCTGTGGCCTTGATGGTTGGCATATACTCTCTCATGATGGGATTACTGAAGCTTGGATTTGTTCTCGATTACATCTCAGTTCCAGTTCTGTCTGGATTTCTATCAGCTGCGGCTCTCACCATTCTTCTCGGCCAAGTCGGGTCTCTGGTTGGCCTTAGCGATGTCCCATCTGGCACTGCCAGCATCATTAACAACGTCTTCAGCCGCATCCCTGAGATGGAACCTCTCACCATAGCCATTGGCTTCAGTGGCATCGTACTACTCTACATTCTGGAGTTCATTGCAAAGCGATGGGGCAAGAAGAGTGCTGTTCTCAAATTCATCTGCAGCAGCCGCGCCGTCATCATTCTTTTCATCTTCACGACGATCAGCTTTGTCGTAAACAAAGATGAGAAGACACCACTCTGGGCAATCAGCAAAGTCAAAGCAAACGGTCTTCGAGCGCCAAAGATTCCAGCCACGGACTTGGTTTCGAGGGTTACGACACGAGCGATTGCACCCCTAGTAGCTTCAGCTTTGGAGCATTTGGCAATTGGAAAGGCGTTTGGAAGAAAGAACAACTATGCTATTGACGAAAGCCAGGAACTTTGCTACCTTGGGGTAACAAATACAATCAACAGTCTGTTTGGGGCTATGAGTGTCGGGGGAGCTATGTCAAGAACAGCAGTGAACTCAGAATGTGGAGTCAAGAGCCCCCTGAGTGGTGCTTTTACCGCTGGCTTTATTCTTTTGACGCTCTACAAGCTGTCTGGGGCACTTTTCTGGATCCCCAAAGCGACTCTATCCGCAATCATTGTATGTGCTTCCCTCTTATCTGTTTCTTTGGAAGTCTGCTAACGATAGGAACCATAGATCATGGCTGTCATTCACATTATCGGGCCGGTATCTCTTTTCTATCGATACTGGCGCATCTCTTTTCCTGATTTCGTCGCCTCTATGCTGTCGTTTTGGGTTACTCTATTTGTTTCCACCGAAATGGGCATCGCATTCGCGGTCGTATTTAGTATTGGATACACCCTGGTGCGATCAGCTTTCCCGAAGGTCAAGACATTCTCCCCGACGAGTGGGAAAAATAGCATGGTCCCACAAACTATGACAGCGCCAATGCCAGCTCCCGAGAACGCCTTTGTCCCCGAGGACGCTATGCTCATCAGTTTCACCGACTCCATCTTCTTTCCGAACGCAGGCCGTGTTAAGAAGTCTGTCATTGAGTCTGTCAAAGTTCAGTTTGAACCGAGGAAGACAATCGAACAACAAGAAAGCAAATCATCCGACAGGTCATGGAGTGTTGCATCGGCCAAGCGCATTGAGATGCTGCGAAAGCGCAACAACGTGGTACCGTCAAACAAGCAGATGACAGTCATGGTGTGGGACCTCACGCATGTACCATTTGTTGACGTCACCGGAGTTCAAGCATTGGCTGAGTTGAAAGAAGAGGTCAAACAATATGTCGGAAAGCAGATGGTGTTGCGCATTGTTGGTATGAACAACAAGGCTCGGCGACGATTTGCTCGGGCCGAGTGGAAGCTTGTCGAGGATCGTGAAGTCGATGACGAAGTCCTAGAGGATACGGACGTTGTGTATGAAACACTTGAGAACGCATTGTGGGACAGGAACTACAACAGCGAGAGGGAGAAAGCATCGTTGGAAGAGAGAGGGTACTACAGCCAGCGGGAGTAGTGCGCTTTTGGCGTGATCTAGCAGGAGCGGTCTGTGACCGCCTTTATATGGAGAGCGAGTCTCTTCGCCTGCGGCAATTTCCTTTTTTGTACCGGATTCCATTGGCTCAGGTCAGTATCATATTTCATTGCATGGCTTGCACGTTGGGTATCAAGAAGGCCCTGGAGGCCGTTGAGCACGTCAGTGAGAGCATTCATGGGGTTCACAGGCAATAAAAGAAAACGTATAAATCAAAATAGACCTTGATGTCCTATGTACTAGATCAGACCTTAAGAGCCGTGGCGCAACGTCGGCACGATGGTACTTAATTCCGGATCTCACGTCTTACACACAGTCAATCTCGACAGCGGGGTTGGTCAATTGCCTTTTTGTTTATTACCAGTGACAACAATAATGGTACAGCTCTATATCATTATGATTCGTGACAAATTATACATGTTGTAGTTGCGCGGCTTCTTCCTCATTACGCCGCATCATTCTCTTACCTAGCCTCTCTTGCAGAGTTCTCACAGCCGTAGCTCGTGCCGTCCGTGGGGTCTCTGGAGAAGGCGGCCTTTGTTCACTATTATTCGGCTGTTGTTGCTGATTTCTTCGGCCAAGTCTCTCCTGCAAAGTCTTCACTGCTGCTGCCCTCACAGTCCGAGGTGTGCCAGGTGTCGCTGGGGTACTAGGGGAAGAGGACGACTCTTCTCCTACAGAGCGTCGTGTCACTGACAGCATCAATTGTTGTTGCTGCTGATTCTTTATGGCTCGCAACCGTTTCGCCACCTTGGATTGCATTCTCGCAGCTGCGGAGGTTCGAGGCCGAGAAAAGTTGTGAATGTCGGATCTCCCAGATCTAGTGGATCTAATTGTCAATGCTGGACTCGTAGGCCGGGTTTCTTGTGATACGGTAGAAACGTATCGGCTGGAAGGGCGGTAAGTTTGTGACAGCGACCGACTGTCCGTTCTGTACGTTTGACGACGCTTATCGCTAACGTTGGAAAGCCTACGCCGTCTGCGTCCCTCATTTGGGAGTACATCGCTGTCAGGTCGAATGCTATTCGTGTTCGTCTTGTTCACCTCGTTCATAGTGCTTGCGATGACCAGAGAGGAAACAGTGGCGATGGGTGGAAGCGATGGAGGCTCATCTCGTATGGTGAAACCAGTCCGAGAGGTCGTGGATGATCGCGCCGTTCTCGACGTATGCGAACTCGAAGGTCGACTGCTCTGTTGCATTCTCAGGTGGTAATTTGCCTCCCAGTCTCCGTCTCTCGTTGAAGGCCTTCTTCCCAACATTCTGTGCTCATCCTCCATTGTCATAAGAGGCGTAGGTGGCCTTTTGAAAGGAACATCCAAAAAGCCGCCGTCAAATGGAGGGGACTGCATACCAATCGCCGTCCATCGCCTCAAATCGTACTTCTGCTGCTGTTCAAGCAACAATGCTTGACTTCGTGGGGAATAATGGGCTTGGCGTGGCATGGATGGAAGAACGATATCGTCAGACGGTGCAGAAGCACTGGTTGAGATGTCCGACGCCGTATGGTAAAGACTAACCCGATCTCTCCACGCTCCGAGGTCCTCGAATGTCACGGCTCCAGCGGCACGCGGAGTTCCCTCTCTCGTCGGCGGCTTCCATGCAAACGCGGTGTGCACACCAGGCGAGTCTGGAAGCCGGGGTTCTGGGCTGTCGCCGAAAACAGCGTTGAGCGGAGTTGGCATGGACATACTCCTTGCGTGGCGTCTGGGCAGCGTTGTCAGAATCCCGCATAAAAAAAGGGTGATCAAGCAACTTACAGGGTTCGGTGTTGTTGTTGCTGCTGCTGCTGCAGTAGTTGTTGTTGTCGATGCTTAGCCTCATAAGGATTCTTTTTCGTTAACGTCTTTCTTTTTCGCTTTTCAGGCTTTTTCTCCTTCGTTTCCTGGATGGTTGACAGCATCTTCCTTGCTTTGATCTGCTTTGCAGTTGGCGGCAATTTGACATCCTGGGATATGACTTCAACAAGCCCATAGTCAATGTCTTCTTCGTCTGTAGCAGTGAACGGATGTTCCCCCCTGACGAACCATGACTGCGAGAGCCCTATTGTTGCAAATGGTCTTTCTGCCATCTCGATGACTGCAAGCATCGCGATCAGTGACAATCTATCCATATGTTAGCAGAGACATCAGATATTGTTGGCATGAGAATGCTGGTGGTAGCTTACAAAGAGGCCACACTGATTATGACATTCAGCCATGGGAGGTTTTCCTGAATGCCTTTCGACACGTCCAATCCAATATTTACTGCAACAATTATTGCCAGGGTGACTGCCGCAACCCAAACCGGAAGACCCAGTCTAGCGAGTAAAAACCCCAAGCCCGCAACATATTTCCCATACCACTTTGTAGATCCATTATTTTTGATGTAACCAGTTCTGGCAGCGATGATGTGTGTGAGAACGTATGCAAGGCTCATACAGGAGGCGACAAAGAAAACAGCTCGGCTCAAAGGATCCAGAACTTCAATCGACTCGAAGTTCCGGAACAGCACCACTGCCGACAATGCAATACCAGCCCCAGCAGATAGGAATAACAGAATTACTGAAATAAGGGATAGGACAGGATGAATTCGCGCGGCCGTTTGCGGGGGAGAAGGGTTCGGCGACGATCTTGGCGACAGCACTGGAATCGTCGCAGCTTCATGATTCCGGCTCATTAGTAGACTGATCCCATTCACGTACGGCGAGGGCTTCTCGTCTCTCGAGGATGGTGCGATGATCGGAAGAGTGCTCTAGAGGCGGGACGCAGGCATACGATGTCGATCAATTAGTTGGGGAGAGCGCGCAATTAGGGCTGACCAGCAGGCATTGAAAAACGCGAGTCACCCGTCGTGCCAATTTCGCCCAGTCTGCATCGGTCTTTGTATGGTTCCCCGAGTAATTCGTGCGTGTGGTTTGACGATGAAAGTGTCAAAGAGCGGATGAGAGGGGTTTTGTTCGCACACACTAAAATCTCTGGGCAGACATTCGCCTGGGCGTCTGGAGTGAGCATGACGTGTCCCCTCATTCGTACTCGAGGATCGCTGGCTCAATCCGATGTTGATGAGGTTCCATCCCCCGGCAATCTAGCCGGCGCATGGATGATGACTGAGTTTCTTTGTGTGGGATCAGTTCTCATCTGATGTCTGGACCGGCATGTGAAACGAATGCGGCGGAGAGAGGGGCCAAAACTCAGCTTCAGCAAATCGGCAGCGCATGGACAAAAGTTTGTTTCGGGTAGTCGGGTCGAAATCTGTGACAGATGATTTGATAAAAAGGTGAGCTCTCTATTCCATTATCCCATCCCACGGACATCACCACGACTGTTAGTAGGGCCGTTGGTGAGACGAACCTCATGTTCATAACACTGACCGTTCCTTGGCCACGATTTTACTTGCAGCGTCACGATTCTGAGTTACAGCTTTGACATGCCTGCATTTGGACTCGCAATCACCGAGGAGATGGCATGCGCGGTCGCAGTCTGGGTTTGCGGCGCTGAAATTAACGGTCGCTACTTATGTAAGGGAAGGATTCGAACAAGAGATAACGCTGCGAAACAAATGATTGAAGCCAGAGTGAAGAAGCATGAAAACTCTCTTTGAAGATTTTGGGAAGATTTGACCATCCATGACGTTGAGCTTCATGATCTCCCTCCCCCTTTTTTACTTGGCAGACGACGTTTCACTGCGAATGGACCCTCTCTTACACAGTTCTCGTGTCAAGCACGTGTCAGACTGTGCCCATTATTTGCCGAGGGCACTCATCCCATCGAAGCTCTTGGTGCGTGCCCGTCCCCGTGGGTTGAGTGGTCCAAGTAAAGGGCCGGCGGCTTTCTAGAAGTCGAATAAGTTCAGGTACCAGGGGTAGAAAGTCCTGTGCAGAACCAAGGTCTTGACCGTTACCCTACGAATGACGCAGTTGGCGATGCCACCCATGATGACTACCAATCTTTGAGACCTTTAGTACTGAGGTCAACACCCAATATTATTGATCGGTGTATTATTTGATTTAACCAGTCAAGATGCTTGAGATAATTTGACTGAGGGGGAGAGGGTTAGAGCCAGCAATTCATGAAAAGGAACATTTACAATAACAATAACAGAAACCACGTCTAGATCCTACCTTGTCAGTATTTCGAAGTCGGAGAGAAAAGTCCTCACCATTGAACGCCCCCAAGCTTCAGAGGTAACCGAAGCATCCGATGCCCTGATTCCGTGGGCTTCGGAAGACGTCCAGCTCTAATGTTGGTCTGTAGGGATTGATGCAGCAGCTTTGGCTCCCCAAGACTGGCATCGCGCCTTTTTCGCTGAGCAACAAACTCCTCTTCAGTAATGCCGTCCTTCAAATGTTTATTCTGTGCTCGGTGTTCCCGAACTGTCATCCATGGCACGGGATCAACGCGACCCTCCGGTGGATAGTCATGGCCGGTCCAAATTTTGACGTGGTCAGGCAAACCTAGAAGCCTGCGGCCCGAATGATAAAGGTTTTTGGCGCTGCCACCTGGAAAGTCACAGCGAGCGGTGCCAATGTCCACGTGGAATAGAGAATCTCCACAGAAAACGTTGTCTAAAAGCGATATCAGCAAAACCTAGATGAACAAGAGTCCGCCGAATGATCCTACCTCCAATCTTGTAGCCTAAATGGTCAGGCGTATGACCGGGGAGATGTAGGGCGTAGGCTTGAAGGTTACCAATGCTGAAGGCTTCGTCGTCTTCAAACAACTTATCAAATGCCCCTTCACGTTCGTCTTGAGGCACTCCGTATCTTTGACCGAAGAGTGATTGAACCTGACCGATTCGTCTTCCGATACCGACAGCCGGCTTGTGTCCATTCTTAGACTCCAGGCGATGTTGGAGATATGACGCGGCAGTGAGATGGTCAGCATGTGCGTGGGTTTCAAGAATTCTGACAATCTTGTAGTCCTGGCTTTCGGCCAGTGAGAGAATTTGATCTGCGGAGGTTGTGCGTATGACCTGTGTCTCTCGATCGTAGTCCAAGACTGGGTCAATTACAACAGCCTCTCGTGTCGAGGGGTCAGCAACGACGTATTGCCACGTGCCGGTCTTGGTTTCGAACAGGTCGTGAATCGCTGGCTGTCCCTGGGCAGGGGTTTGGGCACCTGGGGCCTTGTCACCGAAAGTCGACGACTGTTTGTAGCCAACCTGAGGGATGGTAGATAGTGCTCTACGCGCCCTCATAGACTTCGAAAACGCTTTATCGGGCGGGGTGCTCGTTGCCGTGGGCAAGGAGAGAGGAGCGCATGCTGCGTGGTACTCGACTCGATTCCGTAACGCGCCAAGGCGGTCGCTGGCTTGTATGAGGAATCGAGATGGTTGACCAGTAGTTTGGGATATGAGTTGCAGATGAGGTCGGATGGCTTTCATGATGGTGTGTGTTGAATGGACGAGTTGTGGAGGAGAATTTCACGGAGCCGTTGTGCCGTGAACAAAATGCTACTGCTGATAGATGGAAGATGAACGATGACGCGAGGGTGGAACTTTTTATCAAGGGAGTTTGGATATCGGACGACGAACTCCACATCATTCCGCCGCTCCGCGTGCCGGTCGGGGATCTGCAAATTGATTCGGCGACCAGCTCGCCGACCAGCCGGATGACCGGAGTGGTTCCCGAAGCACAACATCACGTCACCGTCGGGGAGGTGAGAACAGGTGAGGCAGTTCTCGCCGGCATGTGCGGCCGGCTGTCGGCAGTCGGGGCGGCAGCGCTCCTGGATCAAGCCATTGGCCAATTGCGACGGGAATAAATGGAGATCAGCCCACCTGCCACACCGTTATGTGATCGTCGGTGCGGCGTTTTCAATTTCTCCAGCCTACTGGACCCCGGTTTTTTTTTCTACGCTGCTCAATCCACTACCACGATTGTCGTCTGGCGCCATCTTTCCGACCGCTCCTCCCGCAACCTCATCGCAAACTCATCTCTCCCTCAGGCGCCAACAATGTTTTCGACGCGCGTGACATCCGCGGCTCGTCATGCCTGCCGCGCTGGTTTGGCAGCTCGCAATGCCCCCGTGATGCGTGGGTTCGCGTCCAAGACTGCTGCTAGAGCTTCTCCCGAAAAGCCATCAGCCGAGAAGGCCTCAGCGACCCAGAAGCCGGCTGCGGCCGCAAAGGTTGCGGAGAAGGCCAACACTTCGGCATCAACGCCTGAGAAAACGTCAGCCCCCGCAGCATCCTCCGAGAAGGCATCTTCTGCCCCTACTGAGAAGGCCACTGCTTCTCCCACGCAAGATAAGGCTGCACCAGCGGCCGCCGTAGCTAGTCCCGAGAAGGCTTCTTCCGAGAAGCCCACTCCAGTGAAGACTGCCCCCGTCGTCCCCCCTTCGCGCAGCCACAAGGTTGTCGTTGTTGGCGGCGGCAGTGCTGGTCTGTCCATCAGTCATCAACTCCTCAACACCGGAAAGTTCTCTCAGGATGACATTGCCGTTGTTGACCCTGCCACGTTGCATCACTACCAGCCGGGATGGACTCTTGTTGGCGGTGGTGTCAAGAACAAGGAGGACTTGAAGCGTCCCCTGGAGAGCTTGATTGACCCGAAGCTCAAGTTCTACCAGCAAGGCGTCAGCACATTCCACCCCGAAGAGAACACCATCGAGCTGGGCAATGGCGACAAGCTTGGATATGAACAGCTTGTTGTGGTTCCTGGTATCAACATCGATTATGGAAGCATCAAGGGTCTTCCCGAGGCCCTTGCGAACCCCAACTCGCTTGTCTCGACCATTTATGGCTATGAAACTTGCGACAAGGTGTTCCGCACTATCCAGAGACTTGAAAAGGGCAATGCAATCTTCACACAGCCGGCGGGTGTCGTTAAGTGCGCTGGTGCCCCGCAGAAGATCATGTGGCTTGCTTTGGACTTCTGGAAGCGTGCCGGCTTGTATGACCCCAGCAACACTGCATCGCCGATCAAAATCACCTTTGCCACCGGTATCCCTGCCATGTTCGGTGTTCCAAAGTATAGCGCCAAGCTCGAAGAGTTGAGGAAGGAAAGGGGCGTCGAGGGCCTTTTCCAGCATGATCTGGTTGCCGTTGATGGCAACACTGCGGTATTTGCTCGGCCTGATGGAAACCAGATCACCAAGCCGTTTGACCTGTTGCACGTGGTGCCTAAGATGGGCCCCCATGCTTTCGTCAAGAGCAGTCCTTTGGCTGATGCGGCTGGTTTCGTTGGAGTCGACCAAGCTACTACCCGCCATACTAAATACCACAACGTCTGGTCGGCTGGCGACGCCTCCAGCTTGCCCACGTCCAAGACTGCTGCAGCAGTCACTTCGCAGGCTCCCATCCTAGTCAGCAACCTGTTGCGAGCTATTGATGGCAAGGAACCTGAGCCCAAGTATGATGGCTACACATCGTGCCCGCTCACTACTGAGTATGGCAAGGTCCTGCTAGCCGAGTTCAAGTATGGTGGAGTGCCCAAGGAGACCTTCGGCGACTTGATTGGTTTTGACCAGGCAGTACCTCGCCGTGCCTTCTACTACCTGAAGAGGGACTTCTTCCCATGGGTTTACTACAACAACATGGTTAAGGGTACCTGGGCCGGCCCCAGTGGGTGGTTGAACTAGACGACGCCCAGAGTGTGTATAATGTATCAAAAAGTACGCAGGCCAAAAAGCAAAACATGAGAATTCAGGAGATTCATACTGATTCAAAAATGAAAGTTCTGGGCTGGGCTTGCTTGTGTGTTCCTACATTGCTGTGAAGGTGTGTCTAGCCGCGTGGGAATTTCAGCTCCGCCATTGCAGGGCCTAGATTGGATGCCATGGAAGGGATAGCACCCGCGTCGTGGATCTTGTCTGGTCATGGGTAAATCATGTACCTCGTGCCTTGTCGGTGGGATCTTCAGTCATTGGCTATAGCATTGAAAGTCTAGATTGCCCAAGGCGTTTGATCAGAAGAATAAGCTATACTAATTCCGTTAGTTTCCTTTCATCAGTGAGTTGAAAAATGGGGAGAGATGTGGAGATGAGTGTCTCGAGAGCGAAGACCGTACATCAAGGTATGAATGTTAATCACTGACCCTGGGCCGCTTGTGTGTGTGATGCATTGATCAGGCAGGGGAGAATGAGAAGGCCGTTCATCAGGACGACGTGGGAAAAAGGTCGACTCCAGAGTCCCTCCAATAACAAGTAAGAAAAACGTGGGGGACATAGAAAAGAGTCAGAGGCTGAGGCGAAGATTTCAAAACAACAAGCAAATTCCACAAAGTTGTTGTGGGGAGATGTGTGGCTTTCGCGTGGAAATGGGGCATACCGCTTTTTCGCTTGCTGACATTCTAACACAAGGCAGCACCAACCTATTTGGTATGTGCGAGGCAACATTGAAAAATGCGAGCTGAGCCTCTAGTCGACAAAAACGAGACAAGAAAGCCATGCGCTGGTGAGACGTAACGTAGCCCGGGGATGAGGGGACGTATGTTATGTTGGTCAGTCTCTATGTGCTTTCTCTCATCCGCCTGCGCCCAAACTTTGCATCTTATTCAAGATGATATAAATATAACCTGAGTGACCAGTAATATGATGCAGTGAACAAATGTTCAGAAATCGCCAGCCACTCTTTAGAATTGAAACAATGCCGCTCCTTAATCCTCTCACATTTGTTGCTGCCCTTTTGTTGGCCTTTCCCGCATCTGAATCGTCGCAGGTCCGACGGGACGATAAGAACGTCTGCAACGATGGAAATCTTGCCGCCGAAAACCCGCGTGCTGCCTTTTTCCGAAAGGTAGTTGACAGCTCCGCTTACACTAACCACACCAGGGTCCCCACCCCATCGGGGACCCCGTTGAAGATCGGGATTATCGGGGCAGGGGCAGCTGGACTGTATGCTGCCATTCTCTTGGACTCACTTGATATTGAGTATGATATCCACGAAGTTTCCGACCGGATCGGGGGAAGAATTTACACGTATCGTTTCGACCAGGACACGTGGGCCAACTCTACATCAGCCGATCCTGCATACTACGACTATTATGTGAGTAGTCAATGAACAACCCCAGTCAGATATTTAAAACTAAGAGACAAACAGGATGTGGGAGCGATGAGATTTCCTCCAATGCCTTACATGGACCGCGTCATTGGAAATAAATCATGGAGTCTTATCCCATATATCAATCAGCGCGTGGCGGAGCAACACCAAGTGGTCAAGAAGCCTTACATTTTCAAGGCTGATAACACATTCAGGCGATTCAATGACGTCACAGCACTACTCCAAGATCCGAACTCTGCGTCTCCGAGTCGGTATAACATTGACATCCCGGGAGACAATCCGCCCTTTGAAACAGCATCTGCATCTGATGTTTGGGCTAACCAAGTCAAGACTTTGACCGATGCACTCTCTGTAGACTTCACCAGCGGATTCGACTTGTTGATGCAGTATGATTCTATGACAGCTCGAGAGTTCCTACTTGACAGGAATTTCACTAACAGCGAGATCGACTGGCTGGAAACGGTGAACGATGCGACTGGTCATTATGACATGTACTCAATGTCGCAAGCGGTACTTGAGCAATGGATCTTCTCTAGTGCAGACATCAACAACTGGTCTCTCATCAACGGGGGAATGGACATGCTGACAAAGGGAATGACTCTTGTCGCTAAGAATAAGCCTATTCTCAACAACAAGGTGACGGACATCAGGAAAAACCCAGACGGCACCTTAAAGGTCATCATCAACGGTACCCAAGAGTCAGATTACGCCCATGTCATATCGACCGTCCCACTGGGAGCTCTTCAAATCATCAACATGACAGAGCTCGACCTGAGCTATTCTCAAAAGAGTGCCATTCGTACACTGCAGTATGTCACCACTCCCCCGAATCCCTCTGTCCCATTCAGGGATATCCGACTGGCAGTATTTAACAACAAACTCACAGGTATGACCCATCGACCAAGATCGGCTTGAAGTTCAAATCGAGATGGTAAGAGTGTCCTCGCCTCTTATAGCTATCTTCAGAACGTTGTCTGACCTTCTTCAGGTGGGAAACTCTCTCCACCGGTGCATTCAAAGGGGGACAATCTTTCACAGATCTTCCTATCCGCCGATGTGTCTATCCGTCGTATGGAGTCGATGTTCCAGGCGTGGAAAATATCGGAACAATGATTGCTTCGTATGTGTGGGGCCAAGACTCAGCGCGCTTGGGCTCTTACCTCAACCCACATAATCCTACGACCCAGGCTCCATTTCAACCGGAAAGTGTCAACACTCTGGTCGACTTCACCCTTCGGGATCTTGCGGAACTCAATGGCGTTTCCCATGAGTTTATTCTATCTCAGTATGAGGGCTACCATGTGTATGATTGGTATGGCTCTGCGTACTCGAACGGCGCATTCGCCATCTTTGGACCAGGCCAGTTCAGTAGCGTGCTGCCGTGGCTGATGATGCCCGCCGCCAACGGCCATATGCACTTTGCTGGTGAAGCGCTTAGCTCTGGGCATGCATGGATTATCGGAGCCGTGAATAGCGCTTGGCGAACAGTCTACGAAATCCTGAGCACAGAAGGCTTAGAGGATAAGAAGAAGGAGTTCATCGAAAAGTGGAATATCATTGATGAGGTAGACATGGGCTGGTACAACTGGTCCCCGGACGGGTCGCCGGTCAAGTCGTGGCCCTGATTTCCAGGTTTTTTTGTTCTTGATTGGATGATGACACTGAACATCGAGGTATGTCATGATTGTTCAAGTGCTGCAGTCTCCATTTTTTTCTTTGTTCGATGGACTTCTAAATGTTTCCCTTGAAAACCCAAGGGTTCACGCTTTCTTGACCTTTGTTCGCTATAAGGATACCTCTGAAGGGCTTCAATTAACCCGCCAATCAGCACAGGCATTCTCTTGTCCTGTCATGTTATTGTCGTATTAGTATCACTCATTTGATGCGTGGCTGAGGCGGTGCTTGCCTCCGAAGGTTGCGAGTGATTGCGGCGGATCCGGTCCAATGGCCTGATTGAGACGACATGAGGGATTGGGATTTCTTTACGACGCCTATCCAAGATGATATCGGGATCTCATGTGGTCACAGAATCGATTTTAGAGTATTCGATTGTGCAAAGCTGCGGCGGCCCGACTTCATCGACGGCTCAGGGCTGGACTTGACAAGTCTCGGGGAATGGAAGGAATGTGACTGAGTACTCTTTAGGTGGCGCGAACCTGAATCTACAAGCCCAATTGACCTTGGCCTTGGCTGTCCTGGTTGTCTTGGCGTGATTGACTGGCACTTGATAATACGGGATAGGTAAATGTGCAAGGGAATCGAACACAATGACCATAAAAAAAGGTTCGTTTCGGTTGGGTTGGCGAGTCATAATGTCACCATAAGCGCCCACGGATAAACGCCAAATTAGTGATCATATCTTGCGCCAATGTCCTTGGCCTTTCTTGGAGGATCCTGCCAAGCAACGTGCGTCGTGAGCAGAAGAGTCTGGGTTTTCAATAGTCCCTCTTGGCCCTATTTCATTGGTTTCAGTCACCGCATCTCGGGATCCTTTGACGCGACGACCGAATCTGGGAGACACATATGTCTATTTCGTGGCTCTATACAGCTTAGTTCACATGACTTTCTTGAGGAGGACATGAAGCTATACCGTGGAGATCAGGCCGGGGAGCCCCACTAGGAGAAGGATCTCATGAACCCCATGGGGAATGCGGGGAAGGATGGAGCGCAGTCGACAGACATCGGCAAAAGATTGGGCGAACCACCCCCGCAATGTTGGCAGGTGATTCGTGCCTGCGACTTGGCAGATGGTTGGCAACTTGGCAGAGAAGATTACCAAACTGTCGGGAACAATTGTTCAGACTGATGCTACTGTGGAACTGCTTATTAGCTGCATGCTCCATCTCATTTTTGCTAGAGCTTCTACCTCCTTGCCTGGTCACAGCACTCCTTCATCGTGAGCTGTATCTTACCTGCGTCAATCAACATCGACATGACGGACACAGACTTTGACTCGTCTGCGGCGAAAGGGGGCGCAACAACCTTCGGCCATCATGAACATCGCTTCTACACACCAAATGTGGCTCTAATCGAGGCGGCCTCAGCTGCCAGCGATGAAGAGTCAAAGCTCCCCCGGAAGGAGCTATTCTCGAGGTACTGGCCCGCTATCGTCTACAGTTCCCTTCTCAGTCTGGCTCTAGTCATGGAGGGAATGGACGTGGGTTTGATCAACAACTTTTTCGGACAAACGGCGTATTTGAACAAGTTCGGATGGCCTGACGCCAACGGGAAGCAACACATCCCCACCTCATGGCAGGCGGCGATCGGGAACGGGAACAATCTTGGTAGCATCATCGGCCTAATGCTGAACGGGTGGCTTCAGTCCCGCTACGGCTCTCGACGGGTCTACATGAGTGCCATGGCATTGATGGGTGCTACCATTTTCACGTTGTTCTTCGCTGTCAATGTGCAGATGCTATTTGCAGCAAACATTCTATGCGGTATTCCTTGGGGAATTTTCCAAACCCTCACAACCGCTTATGCTGCCGAAATCTGCCCAGCCGCTCTCCGCGGATATCTTACAGCCTGGGTTTCCATGTGTTGGGGATGTGGTTCATTCCTGGCTGCAGGTGTTCTTCGCGGTTCGCTTGACCTGCCAGGCGACCTGGGATGGCGCATCCCGTACGCCTTACAATGGGTCTGGGTTGTTCCACTTTTCATTGTTGGATTCCTTGCCCCGGAAAGTCCGTGGTATCTGGTGCGTCGCGGTCGCTTAGCAGAGGCCGAAAAGTCTCTACGCCGCCTTGCCCGCAAGGAGCATTATACCCAAGAAACCATGGCTCAAACACTTGAGTTGATGAAACATACCAACGAGATGGAGAAGATCGAAGCTGAAGGAGCAACCTATCGCGACTGTTTCCGAGGCACAAACTTACGACGCACCGGTATCGTCTGCATGGCCTGGATCATTCAGATCCTGAATGGACAGGCAATTTGTTCGTACGCCACTATCTTCTTGAAATCCGCCGGCATGCCTGAGGTCCAAGCCTTCAACTACAGCATGGGCATTCAATCGGTCAATATCGTCGGCACAGGTATTGCAATTTGCCTGATGGGAAGAATAGGACGGCGCACCTTTTACTTCTATGGTTCTTCGATCATCGGGACTGCCATGCTCATCATCGGAATCCTGGGCTTCATTCCAGGCCAGAAGAACGTTGCCATTGCAGTGGCGGTCGTAATGATCATTGTCAACCTCACCTTCAAAATGTCCTTGGGGCCGACATGTTATGTCATCGTTGGCGAAACCTCTTCCAGTCGTGTCAGAGCCCAAACGATTGTCATTGGACGTGGCATCTACGTTTGTGGCCAAATTGCTGTTCAGCAACTCAACCCTCGCATGCTGAACAATAGTGCTGATGCTTGGAACTGGGGTGCCAAGACGGGCATGCTGTATTTTGGCTTTTGTCTCGTCTGGGCCGTATGGATCTTTTTCTTTCTCCCGGAAACGAAGAACCGCACCTTCGCCGAGTTGGACTACCTTTTCCAGAAGAAGATTTCGGCGCGCAGGTTCGCAACAGCACCGATTGACTGTGAGTTGAATTGTCCCTGTGACACGTGATCAATTATCTTGGGGCAAGCCACTAACATGCTTCAGTGTTCGAATTTACCGGCGGCGACAAGCTTCACGGAGACGTCGACGGTATTGAAGATGAGAAGCGGATTTGAGTCCACCATCAGAATGAGCACCGCGATATGTGCTCGATTGGGCGAGCAGTACCCATTCTACATTGGGTTTTATGTTGGGAAGAACTGTGTAACAGCGAGTGCGTGTTCGCAAGTTTGACCAGAGGCCAAATAATTGCAACAGTACGTTGACCATAATGATTATAAATGAACGACGCAATGTGATCACGGGTTTGGAGCCTGTGAGAGTATGGATGCCCATGACAAAGACCTATTGCGACTAGTCGCCCCTGCAGAACGCAGCCTGCTGCCGGCTGATGAAGACTTTGCCTATCCGTAGAAAATGTTGATAACGTACGCATTAGTTAATCTAGCTGTGCAGCTCTCTGCTGATGAGGTGGGGTGAGTAAGCCTTCCACTCTTAGGTCGGCAATCTACAATGTCCGACGCCGATAAGTGCTGTGAGCACATACTTAGATTTTCCCTTTGCGCCTCGCAATGCGTCATCTCTAGGATGGGTGATTTGTCAGCCAATAAGAAGCCCTCATCAAATGTCTCCGAGCTGAGACATATGACAACAATATTTAGACTTTGATGCGGCGGACAACATAGGCAATCGCACTTTCATCTGTTCACCAGTCTATGCAAGAGAAAATGATCACCAACAAACCAATCCTCATCTCAGGCGCCGGCCTTTCATCGCTGCTCCTCGCACAATCCCTCAGAAGATCCCAAATTCCCTTCAAGATCTTTGAGCGTGACGCATCGTTCACATTTCGCGCTCAAGGATATCGCTTGCGTCTATCGGCAGAAGGCTTGGACGCTATCGAGTCCGTACTCGAGCCTCAACTATGGAAGCAATTCTGGGAAACATGCGGCAAGACGGGCGGCAGCGGATTCTCTGAGCTGGATGCTGTCACTGGCGACGAAAAGGAGCACTCTGCACCGGAACAATTATCCTCCCGCGACGACAAAATTGTAGGGATAGCGAGAGGAGACATGAGAAAGATCCTCGCACAAGGATGCGAAGATTTCATTGAGTGGTCCAAGCATGTAACGGGGTACGAACTGACAGATGATGGCGTACGGGCCGTCTTTGTGGATGGCACCAAGTCAATCGAAGGATCTATGCTTGTTGCCGGGGAGGGCATTTACTCAAAGGTCGCCAAGCAAGTCTCCGATGGAAGACTTAAGGTTTACGATACCGGCGCTAGGGGTGTTCACGGGCAAGCGTCGACGACGGCATTCAAACAACTTGGAGAGGGCGTTTTCCGATTGCGAGACAAGTCACGACCCGACGGCGATGTCTTCGTCATGACAAACGTCCGCTCTCATGATATGGACGATCCCAATGTCAAGTTTGGTTGGACCATGGGCGGTCAACCCGGTGTGATCCGGGCCCCGAACGACGACTACTCTATTGTGGGCAAGCAGGCAGCGGATATTGCCAAATCACTCGTCAAGAACTGGCATCCACGCTTCAAACCGCTATTCGATGAAATGGATGAGTCTGAAGCTGCGTTCTGGAAAATTACCTGCTCCACTCCCTGGGGTGTGCCCGAGTGGCCCAACGAACCGCGGGTGACTGTGATTGGAGATGCAGCACATTCCATGACGCCCGCCGGGGGACTTGGTGCTAACACCGCGGTTCAAGATGCGGCGTTGCTTGGGAAGCTTTTGGCAGAAGCTGGCGGCTTTAGCCCCGGTGTTACGGAGGCCTATGAGAAGGAAATGAGAGTCTATGGAAGTGCTGCTGTTCATCAGAGCTACTCAATTGCCTCAAAGGTGTTTGGTATTGAGATCAATGAAACGTCTGCCACTGTATAGGCTATGGATGAGTCAATGCGTAATGGCTGCCCTCAGTAGTGAGGCATGGTATAAGTGCTAACTGTATCTTTAATCAGAACGTATGATAGATAGAAAGACTTAGGTATGAAGACAACACTGATAGAGAATGTCGAGACCTACAATGATTGAAGAGTTGTGCGTAGTATCTGAGCGGGACTTGTTGACTACGTTCCGACCACGTAAACTGAGGTTGCCGCCTGGTGAATATCGCAAATGATTTCTTCGTCAGGCGTGAGAAATCGATGAGTAAAGACACTCAGGAAGAAAAAGCTTAGTCATCCTTTTTCTGCTTCTGGCTATGCTTAGACAATGTTCTTGTTAAAGGAAGAGGTACGATCCTTGGCGCGTACGTTGCTGATCCTTTGCTTCGTCTCTTGCGAATCGATATAATGGATATTGACACAAGTGGTAGTCTCTGCTCGACCTCTAAGAGCGCTTTCATAATGACAACACCAGTCTGGCTCACAGGGTCTTTTGCTTTTTCCAAAGGCAACTCCACTTCATTAACATCACTGCAGAGAAAATGAATTAGTTAGGTAAAATATCTAGCTAAAAAATATTCCAAAATCAGATAGTAATTTCATTGTCTTCAGAACTTAATTCCAATATGGGACCAGGAGTGGTCCCAACACGCCAATTCCCACTGCCTCCTAAACACCCCAACGTCGCATGTCGTCGTTCAAGGTCCAGCAACGCACGCGTACGTGTCAGACCAAAGTTTGCTGCAGTCCTTCTTCGCAGCAGGATTCCACTTGAAGAACTGGGCCATAATAATCTTGTTGTAGTCCAGAATGCCCAGGCAAGTGGTCGTGGACTTGACCTGGTGGAACTTGGTGCACCCCTTGATCATACCCGCCTGCGTGGGAGTGGGAGTGACGACGCCGGTGACCGACTTCGTCGGCGTCGGATTGCGTCCAATGACGTTGACACATGCATACGTGTTGGCCTGCCTGTCGGTGCAGTCTCTCTTGACCGCGGGGTTCCATTTGAGAAACTCTGCCATGGTGCTACTGTTTTAGGTCAAGACGCCCGAGCATAGGGTCGTGGTCTTGATGAGGTGGAACTTATTACAGTTCGTGACCGTGCCAGACTGGATGGGTGTAGGCGTCGAGATGCCGTTCCCCGAGGCTTTCGTGGTTGTTGTCGCGGCGTTTGTGGTGGTCTTCGTGGCGGCGCTGCTGCCAATCACCCCTACGCAGGCATCTGTCCCAAGCCACAAGCTCTCGCAATTCTTGCCGACGCCGGGGCTCCACTTCACGAAGTCGGCCATTGTGATCTTGTTGTAGTCGATGATCCCCTGGCAAGTGGTTGTCTCGCGGACGAGGTGAAACTTGTTACAGTTTTTGACCATATTAGGCTGGATGGGGGTAGGCGTCGTGACCCCATTGCTGGATGTGGTGGCCGCCGCGGTCAGCTTGTTCGTGGCGGTGGTTGAAGTTGTGGTGCGGCCTCCGATCACACCTACACAGGCGTAGGTGTCAAGCCACAGGCTTTCGCAGTTGGATCCGACGGACGGGTTCTACTTCAAGAAGTCAGCCAGGGAGATCTTGTTGTACTCGACTGTGCCCTGACAGGTGGTCGTCGACTTGATCACATGAACCTTGTTGCAATTCTTCACCATATTAGGTTGGGTGGGCATGGGCGTCGTAACACTGTTGCTCGCCGAAGTGGCGGTGGACCTCGCTGTGCTGGTTGCTGCAACGGTTGGCTGTAAACCAATGATTCGGACACAGATAAGATAGGTGGCCCAGAGCCCTGAACAGGCTGAGCCAACGGCTGGGTTCCATGTCTGTAGCTGCTGGACGCTGATAGAGTACTTCGGGGCAATAGAGGCGGAGGTGTCGCCTTGCTGAACGAAATAGAACTGTTCGCAGTCGGCAATCATGCCAGATTGAGTTGGTTCAGGTGTCTCAACACCATTAGACGGGCTGGTAGGCGTAGATACAGAACCGGTGGTCTTTGAAGCGGTGGTCTTTGAAGCGGTGGCTGCTGTTGTCTCGCCTGCCGGAGGCCCTGAAGAGGGGGCTTCAACACAGCAAGACCGGCCGGTGATGTAGTTGTCGCAGTCTGAAGTAATCGACGGATTCTAGCGGAAAGAATTTCAGTCATGGTCTGGCTTGGCATGTAATACAGAGCCAAACTCACCCATCTCAAGAAGTCATCCAGACTGATTCTCCACTCAGAGGGCATGTCCTTACACGCGATGGTACCGTCATTATCCCACCACCAGGTGCAGTCCGCTTTCGTGTCGTGAGGCATGTAGGGGGTGGCGTCCATGATGTGAACGGTGCCGTTCTCAGGAGCCACAACATTAGAGCCAGGAATGCTGTGCACAGTAGAGGCAGCCAAAAGCCCCGCGATGGCGATCCGAATGGAAGACGGATGTCCGGAAGTGATAAACATGATGCGTTAGATACTGCCTTCGGGATAAGTTTAGAAAAGCTTATGGAAGCTTGGACTTCCTTCTTGCGTAAGGAACGTTGTTCTTATAGACAACATGAAGTTCTAATGGGATCTCGTGGCCAAGGGATGTTCGGAATTCGCCTGGGTTGAGCCTCTGACTCGATCTTGGCGTTTGCTTCTCTTCCCGGTCTCTTGAAGAGTCTAGCACAGCCCAAGGAGGATATGGAAGTGACAAACGAGTTTCCGAAAGCCGCCATGAAATCGACCATGAGCAACCTGGGTGTTTTCTTTGAACAAGGGTCCAATCCTCAAGAGGATAAGCAACCTGCCTGAGTTGGATAGCGCGAGGATGCGGAATTGATTGTCCCAGTTTTTGACGAGTGATCTTTCTCTTCAAATGAACCCTTCCTTGCCACCTCACTTTCCCCTACCTTCGTGTAAGTCGGTCACACTCTAGCCCCTGTTTAAGCTCTCCGGAGACCGAATCCATAAAACGTAACGGAGTGATTTTTGACACATCCAGCCAATAGGATACCATCGGCTCGGGCCATTGACCTTATTCGGGGCGTTTTACACTCAAACCTCGGCTGGGTCGCCGCCCCCACGATCTAAGGTCGGGCAACCACCAAACTGTGCCGCGATCTTTCAGCAACTTAATGTTGTCTTCTTTATGGGGCTGCAGAGTACCCTGGGGCTGTGGATATATTCCCACAAGCTCATGACCTAACGGCACCGTGCCGCGAATCTCCCGCCTGTTGTAGGCCTTTATGCCTGGCCTAAACCCTTCAGCCATGTTCTTGGCAGGAGGGTAGGTCTAGTTCTGTCTATAAATCAGTGGATACCGGTGGACTTCACGACAAATCCACGTCCCCAACACGAGCCAGCAATCGAAAGGATTGAGTTTTGTTCGGGGCGCTTTCTGTCTATGACGGACTACACCACGAAGGGTCATAGTATGATATCCATTTCTTTTTGGCCAGAACTCGTGGAACGCTCTTACTATCGAAACTGGGAAATAGCCAAGCTTCCTAACATCACATCTACAATAGCTTACATTAGAAGCCGTTAAACGCTGCACCAGGGGACAAAGTAGGTCCAGTTAGATATAGGGTGGAAACTATTATTCACAGCAGGGTAGAAGCCGTTAACATTTTCAGCAGTAAAATAAATAAGAGTAGTATACAATTAAAACCACAATCAGTACAAATTTAGGAACCCAGTTTTCAAGTGTTTTATTCTATAATATAAGTCCAGAAATAGGTAAATAGGGTAGTTAATATTTTTATAATATCATCCTAACCCCCATATTAACCAGCTAATTATATAATAGGACTATCAGCTAGGCCAGAAAGCCTAACTAAGTAATAGAATATAAATAGGGAGGAAAGTAGATTAAGGAGAAAGTATATAGAATTAAGGGGTAAGAAGGTGAGGTTATAAAGAGAGGAGGAAAAAAATCAGTTATAGACAGTAGATAGAAGAAAGTAACTAACATATATAGCCAAATATAAAGCTATTTATCCATAACACATAGTATTCTATTTTAATATATATATTATATAAGTACGCTATATTAGCTAATAAAGCTACAGCGTATTTATAGAATAACCATCAGTCAATCCCCACTAAAGCTAAGAGCAAGGTCGCCAGATTAATCAGCAATATTCCCAGCATCATCTACAACCAGGCCGATTTATAGTTGTTTTAATACCTAGACCCCACAGTCAAGCTAGTTACCTATATCGCACCACCCCAGGCAGACAGTTTGCATTACTACGCATGCTATTATATATACTGCTGCATATGAAATATATAGGAGTATTACTAAGCAGAACACAGGTAGGCAAATAATTAGCAGAAAGAGGATAATATACATAAAAAAGCCACAGCAGTTAGAGATTTACTATAAACAATAAGCATACTATACTAACGTTTTTTTTTAACATAAGCTATAAGTAGATAGTTTAAGGTTAGGTGGGGGTTAGGGGTAGCTATCAAACGCACCAACTAAGCAGTACTAGCAGCCAATAAGACCAAGTAGTTCATCACGTTACACGAGAACCAAGAGAAGCAGTTCAAGGCCGACGCGCGCGAGGAGGTTAGTACAGTAGATAAAAAGTTAGAGCCAAACAGGTGGTTATACCGCGTCGGATAAACAAAAGATTTAGAAGGGTTAAACAAGATGCAGTTACAGGAGGCCATGTAACTAATTAAGGATAGCGAGGAGATGTTATAGTCTATATAGGCTATATTTAACAGCGTTGCTAATAAGGCACGCGCAACAGCCGCACCGCATAAAGTTAGGCACGATATGTTATTTAAGGTGGAGCGGAAGGAGATCAGCCAGAAGCTAGCGCAGCTGTTTGATAACCGCATAGAGGATAACACGTAGCAACAGTATAAGGAGGTTTAGCATAAAATAGTAAGCATATAGTTCTATATAGATAAGTAGCCAGACTGTAAGCAGCCGCTATACTAGTTCACCACGCAGTAAGGGTTATTATAGGATATATTCACCAGCTGTATTAAGGTAGATATCAGCAGCAGGCAGGCTGTGCAGGCAGGGGAAGTCAAGAGGATATATTTAGACGCTATTATCACTATCATCAAGGACCTATATAAGCAGAGCCAGAAGGAGAGCGCAATAATCAGCGTATTAGCAGTATTAGGGATCTATAAGGATAGCAGGTAGCACTAAGTAACAGAATACATAATAAATTACTTAATAGTAATTAAGGTGGCCAAGATATTCGTTATATACCAGGTATAGTTAGAGCAGCAGGATGAGGTAGTAGGGTTAATAGCAACTAAGGGGGCTAAGGTAGTATATAAGGAGGCCCGCAGTGTGTTCCATTTAGTGTGCGATAAGGTGTGGCGGTTCATAACGCAGATGCCTAGGCGGCCGGACGATAAGCCTAGGGTAATAAATTAGATTTATGACGCGCGCGCATATAGTATACACATCCAGTTCAACATAGTAGCGCCAAGTATAGTAAATTAGAGCAGCAACTAGATATTATTCTAATAAGTATAGGTGTAGGTGTGTAAGTTAGCTAAGATATTCTATAGGGTAGTATAGGAGGCGCAGTTGTTATTAGCGCAGTTAGCAGTTATAAGTGGGGTGGGCAGTAATAAGCACAGTAATAAGCACAGCAATAAGTATAGAGGCTAATTAGCATTAGCAGCAGCATTACCCACTATTAGGTAGGACAGCATACATAATAACCACAGCCAGGACCAGCCAGGGTATTTATTTTTACATAATAACTATAATAAGGCGTAAGTAGGTAAAGGGAAGGGGTAGATCACATAGTGTATCACAGAGTTAGAGGCATAGCAGCAGGCGTAGTTAGACCTAACATAAGGGGCAGTAGCAGCAGCAGCAGTAGCAGCAGCAGGAGAGGCAGAGGAGGCCATATCTAACCCTAGTAATAATCACCACCTATACTATAAGAGAATAGTGCAAGCATATAAATAGGCATTAGAATCATTCTAGGAGCAGTTATAGATATTAATACACATAGTAGCAGGGCAGCTAGCGCAAGCGCCCAAGTTAGCAGGCATCAAACATAACAACACAGCCAACAGCAGGGTCAGGAATATATTCGCACATAACAGCATAATATATTTCATCACATCATATTATAAGAATTACCAGCAGACAGAGACAGCCAAGATAATACACCAGTATTTACCATATAAGGTCAGCAAGTTATTAGTATAATATTTATAGTTAGTATTACTATTTTGGCAGCAGGTAGGAGGCATCATCCATCAGACGGACCAGAAGAGCGCATTTTTATAGGCAGACAACATAATTATAAGGGGCAGGGCAGCAAGCAAGGCAAGCCGTAATAACACCAGGGGCAATAAGCGCCATAATACCACCAGGAGCAACAAGCACCATAATAACACTAGGGGCAACAAGCACCATAATAACACCAAGGACAACAACACCCATAATAACACCATCACAAACAAGAGCACCCCCACCACCCCCAACCAGGCCCTATAAACAGATAAATAATTATAAACGTTAGACAAAACAAAGCAGATTATATAGCAGCACAGTAAGCAGTTAGTCAGCAGCAAGATCAACATCAGCAGGTAGCAGCACATAACCATCACTATTACCAACCAGTATTTAAACGAGGCGTTCAGGCAGGCAGACAACAGAAACAACAACAACAACAATAACAACAACAACAATATCAGGGTCAAGGACAGCGCATTGGATTTACAGGCCAGGCACAGCACACACATAGCAGGGATAATATACAGGCGGTTATACTAAGAGGCACTATTCAGCATAATAGCATTACAGAACAGGTTCCAAGCCATCAGCCAGCAGTAGCACCAGTTATTAGGGTTTAAAGCAGAGGACTAAGGCGGCAGGGCACCAACTAAGCAGCAGCAGACAGTAATAATAATAAGGATAGTAGTAGATAAGGAGTTTAAGGGGCAGCAGCAGCAGCAGTTCACATAGTTGCAGTTGGCTAACGCCAGCAGGCAGTTGCGGCAGATAATAGGGGACCCATGGGTGGCGTTCCGCGGCCAGCAGGAGCAGGTCATCCAGTCGATCATGCGCGGGGACGAGCCGATCATGCAGGTGATAGGCACAAGCAGCAGCAAGAGTTTATTATTCATATTACCAGCATATTACGCACCAGACAGGGTGATAATCATTGTGACGCCATTAGTGGCGTTGCGCACCAACATGGACGCGCGGTGTTTAAGGTTGGGGTTAGCGTCAACGACGTGGCGCAGCAGCGGGCGGGCCAACACAACAGCAGCAACAGTAGTATTTATGACGCCTAAGTCAGCCGTCACGCGGGGGTTCCAGGATTTCATCAGGCAGTTACAGCAGCAGCAGCAGTTAGACCAGGTGGTGTTAGACAAGTGCCACATCGTGTTAGACAGGTCGAGGGGGTTCCAGCCAGCATTACAGGCATTAGGGCGGACAGTATAGGAGTTCAGGGTGCAGTTAGTATATTTAACAGCAACGTTACCACCAGCAGAGGAGCAGGAGTTTTTCGCCATAATGGAGATCCAGCCAGAGCAGGTGCAGGTGTTCCACAAGGCAACAACACAGAGGAATATCAAGTATAGGGTTATTATCATTACATTAGGGTCAGGGGGTGGGGGTTGTAGTTATAGTTGTAGTGCAGCAAGCCACAGGCGCCAGGCAAAGTCAGGGTTAGGGTTAGGGTCAGGTCAGGAGGGTGAGGACAGCAAGTTGAGCGCTATTAAGGAGCGCAGTTGCCAGGAGGTCAGGGATTAGTTACAGCAGCAGCCACGCGGCAAGGCAGTAGTATACAGCAGCACAATCAAGGGCGTCAAGCAGATAGCCAAGGCGTTGGGGTGCGCAGCGTTCCACAGCAGCATCAGCAGCACAGAGGACAAGGCGTAGAGGTTAGAGGCGTGGAGGAGGGGCGACAGCACCAATCAGGGCGTAATCATAGCGACAAACGCATTAGGGTTAGGCATCAACGTACTGGACGTGCGGTTAGTGGTCCACGCAGGCATGCCGCGGCGGTTACAGGATTTCATCCAGGAGAGCAGGCATGCCAGGCGAAACAGCCAGCCAAGCCAGTCAGTTATTATATACAGTAGGGCAGCCATAGAGAAGGAGAAGGAGGCAGGAGAGGCAGAGAAAGATAGAAGTTTAGAGTCAGGAGGATAGGAGGTATCAATAAGAACATATATCAGGGGAGAGGTATACTAGCAGATCATATTAGACAAGGTTATAAACAGGCAGGTAAACCATTCAAAATACAAAGAGGAGGAAGAAGCATACAACATATACCAACAGAGAGCATTAGAGGTAATATAAGCAGATAACAGGGACAAACATAAAGCCAAAGACAACAAAGAGATCAAAGCCACATTCAAAACCAGCCAACAAGCTAAGCAGTTCCACCAGTAGCAAGCCAAAACAGAGCGTTCAGAGTTAGAGGAGGAGAGGGAGACATTCAAGCAGCAGTTAGCGCAATAAGCAGAACAGTGCACATATTACAGGATACACCAGAGAGAGAGCAACAGGCACACGTTAGACAATTACCCAGGCCGCGGGGAGCAAGCATAAGGGTGGACAGCACAGTACAAGAGGCAGATCAAAGAGGCCATATTCAACAGACAGACAATAGAGGATTTCAGCAGTTATTTCCATTACAGGTTACTACAGGGTTAATATCAGCAATAGGAGCCATCAGGCGAAGACAGCAAGCAGTTCAGGGAGGTTAAAGATAGATCATACTAATATAAAGGGTTAATAGTTAAGATATTTACCATTACAACAATCAATATAGGGTCAAGGGTGTATAAGGAGATAGTCAGGGTGATACGCAAAGCAGACAGTTTAGAAGAGTAAGCATTAAACAAAAAGGAGGTATATAAGTAGTTAAAGCAGATAATCACATAAGGAGGGGTGCAATTAAGCAAGTTATACTAATTAACAAGTCAGTTATAGCAGAAAGCAGTAGAGGGTAAAGCAGGTAAGTAGGGGTAATATATAAGGGTAATATAAGTAGAAAGCAGGAAGTAGAAAAATATAATAAGGATACAAAAGAAGGGTCAGAGGATAATAGAGGTTAATTAGAGTTAATAGAAGTTAATAGAGGATAACAGAAAGAAAGCAATAAAAGAAGATTTCAAGCAATAAAGCAGAACAGAGATTTATTAAGAGGAGGGAATATAAATAAGAAGATTTAAAGTCAATTTTTAGGGTTAGGGTTAGGGTTAGGGTTAGGGTTA